>CAJHQP010008542.1:0-26477 GCA_905132765.1 Moricandia arvensis | reverse complement strand
TAATCTATAGTGTTTAAACTGAGAAACTAAAACTCGTCAACTTGTTATATATAATCCGATAGGTTGCTAGTAAGAAACCCATATGGTTAATGTGATTGTTTTGATTGAGATTTCTTGATTGCTTGAATTGAGGTTATAAAAATTGCATCATAAATCATATAGGCCGCATGGCATGCATAATCATATAAGTACCGATTGCTAGGTATCTTGTCTTGTCATGAACTTTTAAATGAACTAAAAACATCTAATGATCTAATTTAAAAACTATATTGAATGTCAGATGTCAAATTCAAACAATATTGACTTTGCTGCCCTTAAATCTCTCTGGAGATAACTATTACATGGGCACTTGATACAAAGCTTCATATTGAAATCTAAAGGACTGTGAATGTATTACCGAGAGTAGCAATGCTAGTGAAAAGGATAGATACATGGCTATCCTAATATACGCATTTATCTTGCGGGGAGAGTCTAAAAGATCAGTTTATAATTGAGAATCCACTAGGACCTTTGGCATAACTAAAAGTAAGATTGATCACCAAAGAACAGTGATTCGTTACCAAAGTCTATGTATTATTGGAGGAATCTCAGGATCCAAATTATAAGTCCTGGACAAAATAACTTGCCTTATTCAAAATAGTTTCAAGTTGAAATTGTGTGGTGAAGAAAATACAGATAAAGGATATGTTAGAAATGACTTTTCCACCTTCCCACAAGTAATGTGTTTTTGTTACAACAACAGTATGAGAGAAAAGGCATTTAAAACATATGCTAATCTAATATCATGTATATTGCTTGCTGAGCAAAATAATGAGTACTAATGAGGAATAGTGACCTGAGACCTCGGGATCACCCCACGACATGAATCTAATGTGCCGCGCGACTCGAAAGAAGGAATCTCATTACGTCCATAAACATGGCCAGCACGGCCGTAGTCGTGGACGATGCAGTGGACGTGCCGATCCTATGGCCGCAAGCCAAGGAATCACGAGGTCTGGCATATTCGGTGAAAGACGATGTCCAAGCAAGCGAATTGCTACACAAATTGACAGTCAAATTGACGCTCAACCTTTAGTCAGAGCTATCAACAGCAGAATTTCCCTTAAAGAAGTTGTTCCGGAATTATCGATGATATTCTTAGCTTGTCTCTTGAGTTTTCTGTGATCTTCTATGTTACATTCTCACACGAACAACTCAGCTGCTGATGCCCTTGCGAAAGGTGCTCTGCTTGCTTTTTCTTTATAGGTTTTCAATTCTAATGAAGTAGTCGTTCAAAAAAAAAGGTATGTGCCAAAAGTGTTCACACTTTTATCTACACGAGTTCACCACTGCTTCTCAGCCACAAAGTAAAAAAAGAAACAAGCAAGATTTTAGGATTCTTGATGAAGTAGGGTAACAAACTTGATCACGTTGAAACTAGGAAAACATATTGATACGGTAACAAACTTGATCACATCAGCAACTACATAACTAATTCTTGTCTTCCCTTTAACAAATTGAGGACTTTTACCTACGTCTTCCGGGTGACCAGAAATATCCCGTGATGTTATGGTAGCTTCAAAGTAAGATAACCAGCAAAAATGCATCCTAACCGAACTAGAAGAATCACTAGGACTCATGCAACCAAAAATAAGCCAATGGAACCAATAAAAAGTAGCTACCCATTTAAGCGCTCCTGGTTCAAAACAAGTCAAATACTATTATAACACTATTTCTCTTTTATCTTGCATCTAGATTTTTAATTTGTCAGAAAATAAAGAATGCCCGCATGGATGTGGGAATCAAACTTTAGTGTATTTTAGATGATTATAGCTGATATTTAAACCTACTAGTTAACTGCAATCTTATCGGTTAATATTGTCAAGACAATATTTCCTACACAAATTTCACAATATTTAAATGTAGTTTCACTAACATTCTTGCAAAATTAACGCAAATACGGTTTCTCCGTAACATGACTAGTTGACCTTAAATCCAAAAATCAAATGGATAATGTAAATCGGATAACAATCTATGTATCCAGTTTCGTTTAAAAATTAAATGTATATAACGATTACATAAAGCTTAAGTACCAAGTTTTTATCTATACCAAATCTACTCTATTAAAAATATAGTCATATTTTTTATCTACTTACAAATAGTCTAGATTGAACCATTGCATTAAACTAAAGTTTTCTATTATTTTTTAATTTTACTTAACTTAATTATTAGTATTAAATATATACACTAACCTAAATTAAAGAACTAAATAACTAATCTATTATTATTAAAAATAACCAATTCAGTTATATTAGTACAAAATTTGAATAACTAATCAACTATATTTTATTTACTAATATAATAAAAATTATATATGCCTACAAATTCATATAAATATAAATTGTACTTTAACCCAAATGCGAGAAATAAACTCTTTAAAACTTTCACTAAATACATAATGTAACTCTTATAGATAGAGTATTAAAATTATTATATACACATATATACATATTTGATAAAATAAATATTAATAATTAGTTACTATGAATATTTAATGATACCAATGGAACATATTATTGATATTTATGAGTTATTCCAACAAACATGTAAAATCTTATCAAAAATAAAACTAAGTGAAAAATATACACTTTAAGTTAGGCTTGGACCTTGGAATACATGTTGGATATTTTGAATTTTGGTTCTAATATATATCGTATCCTAGGTCTCATTATGGTAAATTTGTAAGTACGGATCGGATTCAAGATATAACGTATTGCGTTTAGGTTCTAATTTATACCACATCCTAATCATAAATAACCATATATCATTTACATTTGGGTTATATTGGTTGGGTTCAGATATATCAAAAGTTTAATCCAAAATTTAAAAGCAAAATATAAAAAGTAAATATTTATATAAAATTAAATAGTTTAAAGTTACTTATTTAAAACTTAATACTTATTTTTAGATATCATTTCAAAAAATATAGAATTGAAAATTGAAATACATATTATATTTGTGATTAGTTTAGAAATTTAGACCGGTGTTTTGATTTTTGAGGTTTTTCAGCTTTTGGGTTACCCATTCGGGTTCGGCTAATAATATTTCGTATCGTATATCTTTTGAACCATCCTACAAGATTCATCTGGTATTTTCTGAAATTTTAGATTGAGTATGTACGGATCATATTTTTTTGTTTGGGTTCGGTTTGAACTTCATGTTACATATTTTATGCCCAAGTTTACTTTCAAATAAAAAAATAATTATATAAATTTTCATTGAAATTCATCCGCGCTTTTAGCGCGGGTTAAAATCTAGTTTTAGTTAAAAAAAGACTTTTTATCTGTACCTATAAAGAGAAAGGAAAAAATAACAAATCCAAACTAACAATTTCAAATTTTTAGTAAATAACATAAGAAGCTGTTAGATTTAAAATAAACGCATAAGAAAAAATCATAAAAAAATATGAAGATACAAAGTAGGATTAAGGAAGAACAAAGAATATGGAGATGAAATCAAATCAAAGGAATAAAAAGTTAAGAAGAACAAAGATCTAAATTACTAATGATAAAATAAATATGAGAAAAAGTAAAAAATAGAAATAATAAATGTATACCAAATTACGTGTGTATATATGCATGAAATTATATCTGTATGATACATCAAGTACTAACTCGTCTACCTATATGCTATATCTAACATTTTTAGGTTGTGTCACATATAGATAGTAGGTTTCTTATAAGTTTAATATCAGATTAATGAAAATTGCACGAAAAAATTCGGTTTTCCATAAGTTTGATACCATTTTTTTTTAATTTACCATTAATAAATGAAGATTTTCAAAAAATACCCTAAATTTATAATGAAAATAGAACAAAACTAATTTTTATAAAAACATTTAGAAACTCAATTTCACCTCTTTAACACTAAACTCTAAACAATAATCAATAAAGTGTAAATCCAAATGTTAATATATTTTGATTAAATGTATTTTGAAAGTGGTATTTAATTGTGATATTCTTAGCAATTTCTCAAATTACATGGTCTTGGATAGAAGTCTTTCCATTACCTAATATGTTTTTTTTGTCATCCAGTACAAATTTATACTCCAAAATAAATATACTAAATCAATTATGATAAAATTAAATAATATTTTAATATAATAAAGGTTTAAATTTAAATTAAAAAATAATAATATTTAAACTTAAAATAATAAAAATGAAAATTTCTGAATCCTTTTTGATTATTTAGAGATTATTTAGAGATTATTTAATCTTATCAAATCACTACTTTTTAATGGTTTATTTTTTATTTTTTTATTAATAAGTTTTTCAAAAAGAAATCCAGATCATTATATTTGACAGTGTATGGTTGTAAGAATTTTTAATTTGATGAAAATAACTTAATAATTTAATATTACTATTTAAATAATCTTGAGGTTTTATATTGTAAGTAACAGCCACTTGATGTAAAAAAGTAGCAGCCACTTTGACAGTTTTCGTTGAATTTATATCCAACATAAAGGGGTGTAACTTAATCTGAAATTTGAAGTGATTAGATTTTTAATGAGTTTTTAGATAATTATTGGCAAATCTGAAGATTTAGTGAGATTTTTGTTAAACAACTCTAGAATCTCATCTAAAACTTTGAGATTTTTTATTTTTTATAACTAACAAAGTTTTCTCAAACACTTCAAAAATACTTACATCACTTTAAAGTTTTTAACAGTGGATTTGAGCTAGGTGTCGTGCTCGTGCGTGCGTGCGTGTGTGCGTACGTGTGTGTGTGCGTGCATGTTTAAAGTATTTTAATTCACATTTGAATAAAAATGAATTTGTCATTTTAATACAAACCACCTCAAGCTCCTAATTGAATACACCTCCCAAAAAGAAATTCACTAGGATATTCCCAAATTTTTTATCATAATTATAGTCCTTAAAGATCAAATGACCAATTTTTTAATCAAAAAGGTAAATATACACTTATATCATAGGATTAACTAATATATATTTGGGGCTTAGGAATTAAGGGATGAAATTTTAGAGGTGGGGTTTAACTTTTTCAAATAAATAATTAAATATTTAAAATTAACATATTTCAAAAATCATTTTCACTTCAAAAAATTATCAATTTTTTTTTATTAATTATTTAGAAATACCTTTGATAGCCCATAAATTTTTAATTATATAATTCAAGGAGATAAATGACCAAAATAATTTTATTAAAGGATGTAAATATAAATTTACACCTCTAGGTTTAACTAATCTAGATTTAAGGTTTAAAATTATTAGGTGGGATTCCGGAGTTAAGATTTAAAATTAAAAGAAATATATTAAAAAATTTAAAATAAAAAGCTATTTCGATCATTTCTTTCTTGACGGTTCTTTTGATGACAAAAGCTTAAAATGAAATATCTCAGAGAATTGGCCCATAGTTATATATTTTTGTGTATTATATAGTATATATATATATAATATTATATATATATATATATATATATATAGAAAAATGCAGTAAAATCGTTTGCCTCTTCAATAAAACAGTAGATGGTTACCCGAAATTCCGCGCGGGAATCAATATTTTTACAAAGATTTAAATATGTATGTTTATATGATATTTTTCTTCTTCAACCTTATCAATTTTTAGATCATTTTTATCTTCCTTACTCAATTTGTATTCATGTTTTAAACACACACATAAAATAAATTAATTCACAGTTATTGTAATACATGAAACACATGTATTTCGAAAACAAATAAATATTAAGTAGGGAAAATATAAAATAACCAGAATAGAAAAACCAATTTTATTATTCATCACTCGTGTTTATTATTTATGTCTTGTTTATTTTTTATTAAAAAATAAGCATGTCAATTTTATTATAATCAAACGCTATATAAAATATATGAATATAATATTAACTTCAGTCTCGTATTAATATAATATTTCCATTTTTAATTTTATGTTATAGTAAAATTTTGCATTGATTAATGTTATTTAAATTACTTACCATATGATGATATCATAATCAAAGAAATAAAAGTTATATTAATAGAGTATTAAACTCTAGTCTCGTATTAATTCAATGTTCTGTTTTTTTTCAATTTTATATTATAATAAAAAACTATTTTATAAATTTAATTTAATGATTTAGCATAGAAATTTTTTAAAATATAAAATATATTAACTATTTCTGAAAATGATAACTTAACTATACTATCAACATTTTTCATTGAAAATGATCTAAATGTTTTAAAATTGTATATTTGACTGTTTTACATTTCATTGGGCACACTTTTTGAAATATACATATAGTGAGTGGTATCTTAATAAATAAAGTAGAGTTTTTTTCTCCTTGGGGGCAAATAATGACAATTGTCATGCTCTCATTTATTGAATGATATTTTAGATTGGACTTTGTTTTTGGTTTTGGTTTGAGTTTTTTTTTACATAAATTTATTAGGTTTTAGTAATTTAGATCTATGAGAATAGATTGTGCGTCTTCCTTTTGTATAATTGTATTTCCAATGAGATTTCGTATAATTCTATAATCTTCATGGCGAGAAAAAATTCTATTTTTTTGTATTAGATTATAAATATTCTTTATAGAAAAAGCATGTGTGGGATTTTTCAAAAATAATATAATTGATTTAATTTATATAATGTTGTTTATGTTTGTAAACTTGGCGTTCTGGGTTTATATGTTTTTTTTTCTAATGATTTAACCAACTTTTTAATAAATTTTTAGTTTATTGTTTGTTATTTTTTGTTTTTCACTGGTTTATGTTGAAAATATCGGGTAAAAAACGTGTTTTGGATTAATTTTATTTCAAATACCCAAAAATTGAAGAATTGAATCAGAAAGTAACTGAAATCTAGAAATGTACCCATTCGTATCCAAAATTAGTTTTTCAATAGGTTTTTTGATTCGGAACTGAATTACCTGGACCCGCTAAGAACCAATCTGAAACCTAACCAAAAAATCATTAAGTACCAATTTTTTTCTATGCCCGAAGGATCCGGATCCGACATGAACCGATCCAAACTCCACCCGGAAACTCGAATGCCAAGACCTACTTTAGACATTCAGTTACTTCAATTTTTTTTTAAAAAATAACCAACCAAACAAAAGAAAACTAAACTGAACTAACCACACTAATCAAAATTTTGGAACTCAACTAAACCGAACGAAGCGAAATTAACCAAATTTTTAGTTAACTGAAATCTAGAATTGTACCCATCGTATCCGAAAATAGTTTTTCAACAGGTTTTTTGATTTCGGACCTGAATTACATGGACCCGTTAAGAACCAATCTGAAACCTAACCAGAAAAATCACAAGTACCAATTCTTTTCTATGCCCGAGGATCCGGATCCGACATGAACCAATCCAAACTCCACCTGGAAACTCGAATGCCAAGACCTATTCTAAACATTCAGTTACTTCAATCTTTTTTTTTAAAATAACCAAACCAAACAAAAGAAAACTAAATTGAACTAACCCCACTAATCAAATTTGGAACTCAGAACTAACCCAACGAAGCGAAATTAACCAAATTAATCCAAAACTTTAACAAAATTTATACCAAAATCTAACCAAAATAAAAAAAGCCTTTGGTATAAATTTAAAACTTAAACTAAGAGAGTACCGAACTAAAATTTATTTTGGGTTAATTTAGAAGATTTTTTTGAACCGAATCCGAGCCAAATAACTCAAACTAATTGAACCCGGCATGGCCTATGCCAAGTTATTAAGGTTACAACAACAATCACAAACAAGGTTTCACGACAACAAACTCCCACCTAGCTGACACATTAAAAATCTCGATAAACATTTGCATCAAATGTTATTATTACAAGCACCTGTGGAAATCTATTTTCATATAAAGATATTTATGTAGAGATTTACGTGGTTTACGTCTACTTATTTACTTCAACTTTGTTTAAAAAACATTATTGGCTCTCAACAACTATATTATGGAACCAATAATAAATAATTAAGTAACAAAAATATTATAATGGAATGAAACAAATACACAAAATATGAACCACCGCAAACATCTCATGCCTTTCAATACCCATCATATGACACACATAAATCATTCCTGAGTTGCAACAACTTATTCTAACCACCCACAAATTACATAACTATTTAGACAAGTCCCAAGCATCAATCCAAACATTTAGTATTAAATCCAAAATGTCCGAAACAAAAGCAAAATACACTTACACACCACATACATATAAACAAAAGACTATATCCCCGTGAAGCGCGGATAAACCACTAGTAATAAATATTATTAGGTTTAGATTAATTAGTTTCAGAAATCTATGATTATTTATCCACTATTAATAGAAATTTGCTTAAAATCATTTATATAATTATTTCTATAATATAATATGTATTTATATGTATATACTAAATTTCTACTATGTAATTTCTGATATTTAATTGTTTCTATAAAAAAATGATGTTAATTCATTTTTGTTAAAAATGTTTAATTGTTTGTTTGGTAATTATAGATTAGATTAAGTAATTTAGGAGTATTTACTATTTAAAACAACCAAACAAATTAAGAGAATTAATTCTAAATTTTATCTATGGTCGATACATAGGTAACGTGACTTTCCAATTAATATATAACATGATAGGATGTTTTGGTCTTTTTCGGAAACTTTTTAATGATTTTTTTTAAATGAGATATTTAAAAGAATTTCCCAAAAACAAATTCAGGAATTGCGATGGATAATCAAAACAATTCTAACAAACAGCACCAGCTCTCCTAAAAAATCTGTAAACGTTTTTTCTCATTTAAACCATAAACGAATACACTGGTTGACTGAGCCTATAAAGCCCATATAAACATAACCCAACTGATTCCTAGTTTTTAGGTTGGAGTGAGGCGGTCTTGTTGTGTAATAAATAGGGAACATCTGAGAAAAATATCTCTGAAGATGGAAGAGAGTCAAAACCCTAATTCAGTTGAGATTCTCAAATCCTGGTCGGAGCTCCTTCAGATCTCCTGAATCGCTGTTGGAACGCCTAAGCATTGCTGATTTCCGACGAGCTAAAACCGTGTGTTGGTCTTGGTACTCCGCTTCGAGACAATGCTCGCCCAAAAATAATAACACCCCTTGGCTGCTTCTTTTCCCGGAAGATAACAACAGTTGTTGCACCTTGTTTAATCCCGAGGAGAAAGACAAACTTTACAGGACGCAAGATCTGGATTTGGAACTCCCAAGGATTTTTTGTTTAAAGACCTGTGGAAGCTGGCTCTTGATGCGAAATCGTTTGCATAATCTCTACGTTGTGAATCTCTTCACCAAGGAGAGGATCAATCTACCTCCAGTGGAGTCACAGGTTGGATTGACAAAGTTGGAGCGGGTCGTAGTTGGGTTTCGCATTACATGTCCCAACGGAAGTGAGCCGGCCAAACGTATGCGCATACGATCCCCTGTGTTTTGGATTGACGAGAAAACCAAAGATTATGTAGTTTCATGGGGACTTGGAACCTGTTGTGTGGTCTATTCCAAGAAAGGACATAATTCGTGGACTCAAATCCCGGAAGCTTTAGATTGTTGTGACATGGTTTACAAGGATCACAAGCTTTACTTCTTAAGTCATTCCCGTGATTTGAGAATCTTTGATTTTTCAGGAGAGATTCCTCAACAAATCTTTTGGTGTAGATGCGTTTATGTCGAAAGATTTGTGTCTGGTGGTCCCAGACGTGCTCAACCAAGTGACAGAAGGAGACTTTGTTCCACAAAACTTGTAGTCACAGTGACTGGAGATGTCCTCAAGGTTGAAACATTCTTAAGGCCTGTGTCTAGAATCTGGTCGTTCCTTCTCTTCAAAGTTTGCTCATTAGGGTCCTTTAAACGAGTTGATTCCTTGGGGGACGAGTCAATGCTTCTGGATCTAGGCATCACTGTGCTCGCCAATAACAATGAGGGAATCTGTAGAAACTCCATCTATTTCGATGCAAGTCATAACAATATTACAAGTGATATCTTTATCTTCAATCTCGAGACACACAAGATGGAGCAACTACACAAACTTGATTGCTCGTCTCATCAACTCTCTGGAATCGATGGTTCTTACCAAGTTTCACGCAGGCAATGGCATGATTGACCTAAAACTATATGTTTTCTCTCTTAAATATATATATTGTTTTCTCAATTCAGTGAATACTACATCCCAGTGTTTTTAGTTAAGAGTGATATATAATCAAAGTTTAAAGCTACAAATCAAATGAGCAAAATATATATATATATATATATTTTTTTTGAGAAAGGGCCAAATGAGCAAATGTTTTCAGATTGATATGGCTTAAGTGACTTTTTTGATGTTGTGGAGACTAACTATTGGTTTATAAGGGTAAAAATAAGTTTCTTTAACATCTAAAACTGCGTCTGTGTAATTTTGTATATCTTTGGTCTTAGTTATGCATTTGTCGTGTTTGTTAAGAAACTTCGATACCCAGAAAAAGTTACGTAATACATTTTGTGAGTTTCCGTTTCTCTCCAAAAAGAAATATTTCTTATTATCATCTTATTTTTTATTATCATTATCATCTTATTCATATTGTCTAATTATACTTTTTTAATATAAGAAGTATATAAAAACAAACTAAATTTATAGCAAAAACGTCAAAACCATTTATAATTGAGTATGAAAATAATTTTTCTATATAAATTTAACAAGATTTTGGGTTACCATGTTCTGCCTATATAGTTTAACTTAAAATCTTGTACAACAAAATATTTTTCCATTTGGCTAAAATATTACCACGACGAAGATGAAGAAAATGGAGTAATCATTTTTGGGGGAATGGACAAGTCACACTTTAGGGGAGAACACACGTTTGCTTCCGTAACACAAGAAGTTTTTTGGGAATTTACTATGGGGCCAATTTACATTGGAAGAGAAAAAACTGAACATTGTGCCAACAACTGTCCAGTAATGGTCGACTCTGGCCATCCTTTTGTGAAAGGTCCGCCGGTAAGAAAATGTTTCCTTGTGAATCTCATGTCTAAATGAACCAAATACGTAGAAAGACATGAGTCATACTAGGTATCGCTTATTGTTTTAGAATATGTATACAAAAAACTGACCCTGTTATATGTTACATTTTCATTGTTGTCAAGACCTAATAATTGTTTCTTTGATGCTAGTTTATAATTGACATTATTAATCAAGCTATCGGAATTAGGGATGATCTAACAGTGGATTGCGAGAAAATATCTTCGATTGCCCACAGTCTCCTTCACTATCAGTGAAAGAACTTTTACTATCTCCTCTAAAGATGTAAGTTCAAATACTTTTTCGTTGAGGTTTTCTTTGGGATTATTAGCGAATTTAAGTTTCTTTCTTCAGTATGTGGAGATATCACCCATCCGACGTGAGTGCACCACCTTATTCAAGCCCAATATTTACAGTGATAGTGGCAGTGGTGATGGTGATGATTATGAAATTGATGAAAATCTTTGGTATGATAAACTTTCAATTCATGTTTTGCTAATAGCTTGTGAACCTAAGTTGAAGATCTTAATTGTTTTTGGGCTACACAAATGCAGGATTTTGGGAGAAGTATTTATGAGACCTTATCATACTGTATTTGACTTTGGAGAGAAGAAAATCGGTTTCGCTGAAGCTGTTCAAGAAAACCAACAAGGATAGGAAAGAAGTTTAATATATTTCAAATAAAATCTATGACTTGAATGACCTATTGAACCTAATATGGGGAGATAAAAAAGAATGTGACAATAGTCCTGTGTAGTTTCTAAAATCTCGTTTTCTAAGAATATTTAAATTTACAATCATGGAAAGAGCTGTGACGATTATTTAACCTACTCGTTCTAGTGTAATGTCCTGAAATTTGTTTAAATAAAAGTCTACTAAGTACTAAATGTTATATTAAATATAAATTAAACTAAAAATAAAGATATCTTCATAACTAAATATATTTTAATTTTTAAAAGGTGTATTTAAACAAAATACAATCATACATTTGAATAAAATATAATTAAAATTTTAGTGAAGTTCAAAATATTTAAACATCAATATAAAAACTTAACATTAAAAGTTCAATGAATGTGTTCTGAATATATCTCAAGCATCAACCTTCCTTTAAAAAGCACCAATCTTATTGTCACCAAATCATGCTCTTGAACAAGCACCAATCTTCTGACTTCTGAGCTGGAATAAATAAACAAGACATGTAAGTTTTAAACGATAAAAAAAAAAAGAGTTTTAAACGATCATGTTATAGATGTCAACCCACGTAAAGGATATAAGACGAAACAAAACGAATCCTATCACATTCAAGTTCTTTAAAATGTGGATTATGTGACTCACAAGACCATTAAATGAACATAACTCGCCTCAATTAAGTGAAGTCGATTAGGATTTACGCTGACTGAAAATAGAAAAGGCAAGAGGCCGAGCATATAAAGAAAAGACAGGACCGAAGAAGAGAGATACAACACTCGCTTCTCGAAACAAGATTAAGGTTTCTCTATTCACCTTACCGAAAACACCACTTTCATAAATTCTTAGCTAAAACTCTTTGTAATCGCCTCTTGATCTATTCAATAAACATTTTCGAAAAACTCAACATTGAAATCGTGCATATATCATATACGTGCCGAATTCATATTAAACAATTAGCTTCGTTTGTGGAATTATAAAGCAAACGCCAAAAAAGATTGACATGACAATAGATAACATCATAGGCACTGATGAAACTCTGCCATAAACATATATACTAACCATGATGAAGATGATGAAGAACATAATGGGTCATCTTACTCAACAAGACGAAGCAAACAAACAATCAACCAGCGTCTTGCCAAAATAATCGCGGTCATAATGCCACCACCCGCTGATAACAACGATCCTTAATGGCAAGAAAACAGCTCTTATGTACTGAAACCTACAACTCGTGGAGCCGATCAAGCAACAAACTGGCAAATCGTCGACCTCTAGAGTTCAATGCAAGAAATCAATCAAGGATCCATAAAGTCGTGAGTTAGGCTTCCGAGAGCGAACACATCCTCACTACAACCCTAAAAACCTCCTTCAAAAAGAAGATAACCGACATCAAGATCCATTAGACATATAAGCTACGGATCTCATCCTTATCATGCGACGCAGATCCTACCGATCATGTAACTGCGCTCAACATATCCATGGGAATGAGTGTACTTTACCGATGAGGATAAGGATGTTGGATACTGTCAGCTATTCCTGGAGACTCTCAACAAAACATGCTTTGACCTTGTTCTCTAGGCTATTCGAGGATTATGTTGACAACTTTCATGATCTATCTACCAAGTTCTTGATACATTACATAATGTTTGTCTGTAAAGAAGCTTCGACATCCGATCTCTAGAAGATATCTCAAGGCTCTAAAGAAGGACTTAGAGAATTCATGGAAAAGTTCAAACAAGTGGTCTCAAGAGTGCACATTCCAGACGTCACACCCAGTGGAAGCTCTGCCAACGCAGTTGTAGCAACCAAATTTTGGGCTAGTTAATTCAGCCCGACAAGGCCCGTTAGGGTTACAGAAAACTCTAGGTGAGTCCCACTATATAAAAATTCTTCAGAAACCCTAAGCATCAAGTTTTACAGAGATTGAGCCGTAAAACAGCTCCGAGAGCATGCCATCACCAACCACTGTGTCCAAAGTTGAGATTGTCTAGTCCACCACTGACACTAGCCAATCGCCAAAGGTAACCGAATCGCTCTATTTTTTCCGATTAAAACCTTATCCGAGTAATAAATTGATCATAACTCTCTAACCATTTTGTTTCTCTTGAATCCAAGGCCACCATCGTGTTCGTGACGTCGAGACAAGTCTGAAGCAGGAAGATCATCCGGAAACCACCGCCCACGCTTGACTTCGCCCGCGGCGTTCCGCACGTTTAAACACACGCACCGGCGTCCCCTGCCGCACGCGACGCGCGTGGAATCTCACGCGCCATCACGTGTCGTCGCCGTTTTCGGAGTCGTCGTCTCCTGTGAATATTCTGGTAATCCACCGTCCGCCACCACCGCTGACCGTCTCCGGTGACTCAGGAACTGGCCGAGTCGACACAGGCGAGTCAACTCGGCGACCGGTCTACCAGCTGGGTTGATTTGATTTTGGTTCGGTTTGCTAAACCGATTGGTTACTGAAAATTAAAACTGAATTGGATAAACCGGCTAGTTATTTAAAATTGATTTTCGGTTAAGTAAACCGACTGGTCCAATTGAAATCGAATCTGGTTAAGGTAAACCGGTTGGTTCAATTCGATTTCAATTTGGTGAAGGGTTGACCTTAGACACACAAAAACAACACACCTCACATATTAACAAATCCAACTTTATATGATCACCACTTCTCCTGCATTTATCAATTGTTTGTCTATAGAAAAGGACACTGAAATAATAATAGGGATTTTACGAGATCATAAACTAAAAATTAAAATTGTTGACCTTGATCTGCTTAGTGGAAGCTTCGGTTTTTTTTTTGCTCTCAATTATTTTGATAAACAGGTTGAATCGAGTATATAACTACTGGGAACACGAGTGTTGTGTGTAACTAAAAGAAGAGATGGTAGGGGCTGGGTTTCATTTGACTAAGCTGCAGAGAGCTCAGAGCAACGCCTCTCATGGCAGATCAATTAACACTAAGGAACTCCAAGCTTCTTCCGCTTCATCATCAAGAAATGTGGGACGATTTTTGGAGTCAGTCACGGCATCTGTGGCCTGCCCACTATCTCTCCAAGGTTTGTTTCAACATGCCAAAGACTCTAAAGTCAATACCTTTTTTTTATATAAAGACTGCAGCATAATTGGTGACAACTTGTCTAGTGGAAATGTTGTTAAATGGTGAAGTCTTAGATTCGAGTAATGCCAAGCACATCAATAACCTACCGGTGGATGTCGATACGTTTCCTTCACAGTGAGAGGCTATGGTCGGTGCCCTGCAGAGCTGTGACATGGGTCCCACAGAGCGATTGTCAAAGCAATCTGGATAAATTCAAAGTTCCGAACGACCTTTGCGTAAACAAGACGCCCTCCATCGCAAACCAGGTCAGCTATGTACACGTTTAACGTATGGTACATATAACCCATTTAAAAAAAAAACTCACACCATCTTCAATAACAGGGAGTGATGACTAACTAGGGGACATATGCAGGAGCTTGTTAAGCTCTCTGTAGAACCCAACCCAGTTGTGAAAAGAAATGGTGAAGATAACACCAACATGTTTGATATTGCTCCATTTAGTGATGCTCCTCCCGTACTCCTAGAACCGCAGCCTCCGCAAAGTCATTAGTTGTTGCCGCAGTTCGGCAGTTGCTACAACAAATGATGAGAAAGTACCGTTAAGAAGGCTCACACTACCTAACACTTCCATCTATGGAGAGTATGAGCACCCAACGGAATCGTCTAGACAAATTTGCAGTTTCTACGTTTTCAGTTTGAGTCAATAATGTTGTTGTTTAGTTACTTTTTTAAAAACATAATTTCCTTCGTTTCTTTTCTGATATTGCTACTTTGATTTATCTACTCTCTTTTGGTCAAATGTTTATTTATCTACTGTAAAAGCACCTTTTAAGTTGGAGAAAGAAAAATAGTGAGATCCATCTTCAGATTTATGTTCTTATAACAATAAAATTAGCAATTCGGGTCATAAACAAATTTGCTTATGGTCACAATGTAATGATTTAGGCTATCATAACATGTTTGTTTGTTGCTTTTCTTACTGGGCTTAAGCACACTAACAAAGCCAGTTGATATGAACTTTCAGTTTTTTTTACTGACAGCAGTTGGAGAAAGAAAATAGGAACCAATCATTGCATTTTACTCTTTGAACAGTTTTTTTGACGCGGGAAACAAACATAGGAGGTTAGCAATCACATTACTACCTTCACTCTAACTAAAACGTTTACGCACAAAACATTATAAACTGATTTGTTCATGTTTAACCTGCGACAGCCATTGTTGCAACCAGTCGACAAATAAGAAGACACCCCTTAACCAATTAAACTTCATTCACTACAAGAAAAAGAGAAATTTCCAATGGCCATATCCGTTAGAAAATAGTCAGAAAAGACCTATTCTAACGGTTTTCTGATGGAATCGACCGTCAATTCTATTTCGTCAGAAATAACCAACCCGTTGAAACCGTTAGAATTTTCCAACCGTTTTCTGACATATTTTTTCGGTTGGAAGTTTCCGACGGAACAATCCGTCAGAAAGTGCCGTCAAAACTATCTGACGGAGCCTTCCGTCAAAACTTTTTGACCGACAATGCGGTCAGAAATTTCTGATGAGTTCACCCGTCAAAAATTTTGACAGAAGGGCTCGTCAAAATTTTTTGACGAAAGGTATCGTCAAAAATTACTGACGGATTTTCCGTCAAAACAATCTGACGGTTCCATCGGTCAGAAATATAATTTTTAGAATTATAAATATTTTTAATACAAAATCATCAAATTTAATAATTTAAAAAGTAAAAATTAAAGATAAAATTATAAATTAAAATAGAAATCTTAATTAATATTACACATTGTCATAATTAAACATTAAAGATTATATAATTAAAATACTTAAGTTATAAAAGAAAACATTTAGAACATAGTAATTGAAAAAAGTTCACTGGTCGGGCTGGGAATCGAACTGAGAAGAGGAGAACTGTTCGGGGTAAACCCGAGATATGAAATCAGTGACGCAACGAAGTTGTTCCTCCATAGCCCGTCGTTTTGTCCGCTCTTCAACGAGCTCTGTCTTCAGCTGCTCCATCTCCTGAACGATACCCGGGGAAGAAAAGGTTGGTTGACTCGATGAAATTCCATCCGAGTGAGGACCTAAACCATAGCGACGACCTTTCTTAACCGGGACATTCTACAAATATAAATGAAAAAATTAGTAATACAAAAAATATAATATAGAAAAAGCAAAGAACCAATTACATTACTCACAAAATAATATAAAAAGGATAGAGCGACTACCTCGAGAACCATTTGGTTGATTTCTTCACGGGACAGCATGTTTGAAGATGTAGATTCTTCAATGGCACATATCTGAGACTGCTGGAGTTGTGCTTCTTTGTCCTCTTTCAGCTTAGTCAACGTCTCCAACAACTCCCTTGCAACAGGATCTTGCACCTCACCAGTTGTCACATTAGTGTGCATCTTCCTCATCAAATCCAACCAATCTGGTGGCACACCACCCCTTTCAGCAGTCTAACATAAAACACAAATTATATAATGAAATGTTAAGCTAATCAAGTTCAATGTTTATGTATAAATTAAGTGTAACATAATAAAGCTTACCATTTCCATCTCATGTTGCTCTCTTGTCTTCGCACCACAATTATGTGTGGACACGCCTTTTCCACCACGCTGGCTTCGCCTATTCTGAGAATTGGTTTCTGCGATGGATGCAGTCGACTCTAATTGCCAATAAGCTTTTAATCCAACCCACACATCCTCATTCAAACCTGAGGGCTTATCCTTCTTCAACTTCCACTTCTTTTTCCACTCGGTCATGTTACTCTTGTATTGAGTTTTAGCATGCATATTAAAGGCTGTCCGCACTTGAGTAGTATAAGTCGGGTCCCAATTCCAATCTTGCTGCAATAGACAAACACAACCAACATGTTGATAAACAATTGAGTAATATCCTTTTTGTTTCAATATTAATGGAAAAGAACATCTTACCGCAAATGAACGAAGCCACATTCTCTTTACTTCAGGTGGTACATGGGCATAAGTTGGATATGGCAAATCAAGGAGGGTGTGAAAGCATTTCAAAATGGACTTGCAAATGGCGTTTCTGTTTTTTTTTCTAAACCTAAAACAAAAATCAAAATATTAATAAACTGTAAAAGGAAATGAAAGATAATATAAATGAAAATTGTAAAAACTTTACCAACTAGTATTTGGTTCTTCATTCGGGCTCAACTTTGGAATATGCTCTCTCCCTGGTGCTAACAACAACTCGTTGAGTAACACATCATCGATGATGTGTGTTGGAGCTGCTGGTTGTGGCTGGGGGATACTTGTTCTTTGCGCAGACGAGGAACCTAACACAGGTGATGTCGTTGATGGAGAAGAAGTAGAGAGAAAATCCGCATAAGACCTACAAAACAAAATTAACAACAACATTAGAACATAGCAAACATAAAACATAAAAAAAGTTATTAGCTACTTATGAGGTTGATTGTTTGTGGTTTTTGAATTAGTTTTTGGTTTTTTTTTTTTCCAAAAATCAATTTGCATCCAATCAAGATTTTGAAATAATGGATTCTCTAAAATATGGGGAAACTAGTTTTTGCAAAAACAAAACTGTTTTCTTAACATAAAAACCAATACCAAGTTTGTGATACATTATTTTAGTAGTTTTTATTTTTTTCTAATAACAAGAAATTAAATTCTAAGTTAATTTTAAAAAAAATCAGACCAAAAACAAAAACGATAAATAAATTTTAATTCAGAATCAAAATATATTTATAATTTATAAAGTTTTTAGACATATAAAATATATTTAAATTTTATATAGTATGTTCAAATAATAAACTAACTATCAATTGTATATTGTTTGATATATGTGGAATTGAATAGTAATTTAAAAATCTAACTATTGATATTTGTTCTACACATGAACTAATCTATAGATCTAAGATTAAACCACAAACTTAAAAAAAAAAAGAGAACTTACATAGATTGAGAGCACAAGAGAACGAGATATGAGAGGACCCAACGGCGATAGAGGGAGGGGAGACGGAGGCTTGACCGGAGAGAGACGGAGGGGATCGTCGTCACAGACCCAACGGCGAGAGAGGGAGGGGAGCCGGAGAGAGACGGAGGCTTGACTGGAGAGAGACGGAGGGGATCGTCACAGACTCAATGGAGAGTACCCAACGGCGAGAGACGGAGGGGAGCCGTTCGTGGAGACTAGGGTAAATCGATGGTTGCTTTTATATAAAACGTTTCTGACCGAAATACGGTTGGAAATCGGTTGGAAATTTCCAACGGCACCAGGCCCGTCAGAAATTTCTGACCGTCCCTAGTCGGTCAGAAAGTAATTACAAAAAAAGAGTTTTGCTTTGCTAACATATAGACATATAAATACTTTTTAAAAAAAAATCCATAAACTTACTTGTGAAATATTATAAATTATTGAAAGACATATATTACAAACAAAAAAAAATTGGCTTTGTTAATATTTTTTTTTAACTTCCATAAACTTACTTGTGAAATATTAAAAATTATGGAAAAACATATATATTACAAAACTAAAGACTTTGTGAAATATTAAAAATATGGAAAGACATATATATTATAAAAATGAAAAAAAAAAGATTTTGCTTCGTCAACACATTTAAAAAAAATTCTATAACCTTAATTGTGAAATATTACAAATTATAGGAAAACATATATATTACAAAACAAATCTGAATAAAAGTTTTCATAGCTAATCTGAAGCAGATGAATATCCGAAGAAGCTGGAATCAAAGTCATCGTTGAATTCTCCTCTATTTGACTCTGAATCTGAGAATACATCGTTGTCGTCGGTGCCACTAAAATCAACTACAAGATCAATTTCAAGAGAGTTTTGATTGTCAAGATCACCTAACAAATTGCTCGAGGATTGTTGCATCGCGGCCGTATCTGAAACTCCTTGTACTTTCCCCCTTGGAGTAATGGATGTCACAGTGATCCACGGGTCTTGTTTATTCCTCACCCGAGGATAACGAATGTAAGTTACTTGATTTGCTTGGGAAGCTAGAACGAACGGATCATAGTTTGGAAGTTTTCTTCTAGAATGAGTTGATGTTACTCCAAATTCGTCATTTCGGACACCATATCCCACGGTTGGGTTGTACCACTCAGCAGAGAAAGCAACACACCTCAAATTAATGATTCCCGGGAACTGAATCTCCAATATCTCATGCAAAATACCATAGTAAATTACTTCGTCGATCTAGCCGATATCCCGTCATTTACAATTGATTGTGTATTGTACTCGCGGAAAAATTTTAAAAGCATATCCACGCGTGCAATACATTGGATACGACACAACAACAAATTTGGGACCAGCGGCCAACTTCTCAAGCCATGGCTCAATATGCTCTCGGCCTAGATAAGAGATATTTTACATGTGTAATAAATAAATTTATTAAGAAATGGTTCATATATACAAAACATGATAAGTTCATAAGTAATTTGACAAGAAAGTTATAACACTTACATACAATTAAGCCAATCTACGAATTGAATTTAAGCCAATCTACGAATATGTGATGTTCCCCATATCCATAACACTACAAGAAAACTCGGGCCATTACTAGGACGAGTTTCCTCGTTAATTTCTAGTAAATGGCCATTTACTAGGAAATTACGAGGAAACTCGTTTCCTCGTAACACGTTCATCGTAAAGCCATTTTCCTCGTAAGATCGTAGCTACTTTACGAGGAAACTTTTCCCTCGTAAAGTCCTAGGTCAGTTTCCCTCGTAAGATCCTCGCAGCATTTCCTCGTAACATCGTAGTAAATGTTCCTAGTAAGATCGTAGTAAATCTTTACGAGGAATTTACTAGAACACTTTACGAGGATTTTACTTGGAACACTTACGAGGATTTTGCTTCGAGATGGTTTTTCCATATTAAATAAAATTAATTAAAAATATAATTTTTTTATTTTTTTAAATTAAAAAAATCAAATTATAAATAAAAACTAAAAAACAAATATTTTATAAATAACTAAATAATTACAAAAAGTTTTAAAATTCATAATATACAATTAAAATAAAAAAAAACTACGGATGTTGGTCGTTAAATTGCTGAACCGAAGTCGTCCTGGCTCGGGAAATCTGGTGCGTAGTTGGTGGCCGGCTGTGACTGTGATGGTGGAATCTGTCCGCCTTCCCCGTCTCTGACCGGCAACATCTCCTCCAAATGCGGGTTTCCAACCGCGCATAATGTCGAGGACATTGGTGAGAGAAGTGACATTGCTGGGGTGAGCGAAGCCAACTCCGAGCGCAGCTGAGGCATTGACATCGTGCTGCTCCTGATGATAAGACGATGTCGCTGCAGGGACATCGTTAACCGAGCCCAATCCCGATGACACGCCCCTTTTTCTTAGGGGCGACCCTGTTATTAAAAATATTAATTAATAACATTATAAGAAAAAAATTTTAAAAATATTTAAAATTAATAGTAAAACGAAATTTTTTACCCTCCTCGTAAATCTTATCCACTTCAAACAGTGGATAATATGACTGGAGTCCCAGCCTGCTGAGTCAACTGGGTCTGGCGTTCGTCAACTCGGGCGACAACCTCGTTGTAAGATCGCGCTCAGAAGGCAGGATCTACAAACCGCCCAGCCTTGTTCCGGTGGGTCCCTCTCGTATAGGTCTTTCAGAGACGGAAGAACTCCTGTCTCCTTAGCCCTGAAATTAATTTATAAAATTAAATATTAATTTGGAATATTTAAATAAAATATAAATAGTTATTAAAAATCATTTTACGTACCATGTCTAGACGAATTCCCGCATGAGGTTTTCGACCAGTGGTGTGAAGAACCTTGGTGTTGGCCGATGCTCGTCTTTGGTCATGCGGTTCTCGGAGTTTGTGTTGGAGGTTCTGACCGAGTCCGGCAACCCCCAATAGCTGATGAGGCCATCCCACACCGCGGTTGTGAGGCAATCGGGTTTCCCGGCCTCGTAACCATCCACCTGATTTAAAAAAAAAATAGAATTAATTAATTAAAGTATATAGTATTTTTAAAACTATATATATATTATAATTTATAAATCTATACCTGGTAGTTGCGCCCTTCCAGTTGTAGACGCATGTCGAGGCAATCGTGCTCATTGCCTTGGGCCTCAAACTCCTTCTTCACCCGCTGGTGAATCCCTAATAGACCACCGATACTTTTGCTGTAACAAGGCAAAATAAAAAACGGATTAGTTCAATGATATTAATAATTTTAAATAATTAACAAATAAACTTACAGCGAAAGTGTGATTGAACACGTCTTTGTGTGTGGCTCGCCGTCATCTTCGCAGATGGAGCTGTGATCGGGAAAGTATCCCTTAACTGCTAGTCCGAAACGCTAGGATCCGACACAATTGTCAACACCGAAACCTGGGAAGACACAAATAATCAATAATTCCATTTAAATTTCTAAATATTTTGTGTAATAAGGCAAATAAATTACTAAATTAAAAACATACCAGAAACGTTTCGCCGTCCCGTCGGTACGGGTCTAAGCTCTGCGCAGTCCTTCTCGCCTGAAGGGCGCCAAAAAATATCTCACCGTGTACACCGCAAAGTGCGTTCAGGCAGTTTCGGCGGCATTCATCCAAATCGGGTATGAACCCCGACCGGTGAAGGAGGAGATGAGGAAGGATGCTGGTTCCCCGGGAGCGCCGTAGAAGCTCCTGAGTCTTGGGAATGCGAGAGTGAACACGGGAGCTGACGAAGATGAAACCTCGGAGAGGCATCCTGATCGCAAGACCGAACATGTCTCCGTAGTGACATCCCTCGAGAGACGACGTCCTCACGGCAGCCTATAGCAAGCTTTAGCTCTGTCTAGGCATCTATATTTAGAAATCGAAACATTAATTTTCCGATAATTACCACTAAATAAGTAAACGGACATAATCTAAATTTCTAACTAACAACCTAATCTAAATTTTCCTAAACGAACCACCTATCTAAAAAGATTCCCTATCTACATCACCTAACTACGAATATGAGAGAGTACCGTTTAGAGGATTTATAGAGAGAAAGTACTAAGCAAATGAGAACGGATGTGCTCGAGTATATATTAAGGAATTATGAGATTTTCCTCGTAAAGCCCTAGTAAAGTTTACTAGGACCTTACGAGGAAGATGCTAATGCCCGTGTATTCTTTTTTCCCTACGTAAGGCCCGTAGTAACTACTAGGGCTTTCACGAGAAAAGCCTTTACGAGAAATTTAGCTATGGCCCTCTTATTACTTCCATCGTAAAGCCCTAGTAAAGTTTAGCTAGGGCCTTACGAGGAAATTTTGGCTATGCCCGTACTTTATTTTCATTTACTAGGGTTTACGAGGAAGGGTTTATAAATCCTAAGAACTCGAAACCCAAAACCAGACTCACACACTTCCTTACTATAACCACCAAACTCCTAACCTCTAACTACACATAAACCCTAAACCCAAATGCATATATTTTGTCGACTTAACCAAACTTAAACATATATACATCGAAATTCACGTTTTGTGATTAAAAATCTTATAACATACATAATTCATTCGGATACATTGTCGTCATCTGTTGAAACCATCATCATTTTCTCTAAAAAACCTCGTCGTACTACACTTCGTCCGTGAACCAGGTGATCAGAACATCATTCGTATTCACGATTTATGCGGATCAATGAGTAGAACTCATCAATTTCTGCTTCAGCTACCTCGATCTCATGGTGTTTTCGTCCTTGTAATGGTGGTTCATTCTCCAGCGATATTCGTCACCTGGAGGTGTAACTTTGCATAACAGCAAACCAGGTTATCCCGAGGTAGGGTAGTAATCGAGGGTATGGAATGAAGCAAACTTGATCTGCTTGGGAATAAAGCTAATATGAAAGGCTCGAACTTGTTTATGTACTACGGTAAATAAAGATCATTCATGAAAATTTAATTGAATACTGAAAACCTGGATATTAGAATTACCTTCCTTAACAGTTGACATCAACTAACACCGTTCTTGTTAATCGCGGACAACACTCTGTTTATTACGACAGGGGTCCGTACCACTGCACACTTGAAGATAACGCATTAATCAAACCCACCACATAACCGGAATTAGAACTTCATAATCTCTTGCAAGACCCGTAGAAATCTGTTTCGCCTTTCACACAATATTCGCATAATTACTTATGTCGCCCGGTCGTCTACCACTAGTCATAGGTATGAGGAAAGTATAGCCTCGGGTGAAATACATCCGACGATGTAGTGACCTTTGCAACTGGCCTTGAAGTAATTCGCGAACCATGCGGATACTCAGGATCGTCATAATCAACGCATTGCAACAAAAAAGTTATTAAATAGAACATTAAACATACTTGCGCTAATGCTATGCATACAATTTAATGTAATAATAATACCTGTTTCCTCAACCAACTTGATAAAGTGTGTTGATCTTTCCTTTTGTCTAACTCAGTTGTTGATATATACCAGGTATGACTTTCCTCGACTTGAGTCTATCAATTGACTGTAAAATCATATAAATGAAATTAAATCCAATGTATTATATATTAATAATTGAAATATATATATATATATATATATATATATACTTAAGTGTGTAGATGTTATATATTCACGCTTTCAAAAGATAAGCGATCAATGGATGCTCGCAATTAAGAAGTAATATAAAGGTGGCACTAATGGACGTCTTCACATCACTCGACACCCACAAGACCTCTTCAATTCCGCACTCAGTCCTGGCCCAATTTGACAAAAAGGATGTCATGGAACATGCGTCTTCCATATATGTCGGCACGACACCCATCATCATATCTTCTTGGAGCTCGTTTCCTTCGTAGCGTACTTTCGGGCAAGTAGTACGAAGTGAAATGTGATGTTTCTTCCGTACAAAACTTCCGGCCACAATAGAACGCTCAACTCTTGCTAGCGGTTTTTTGGCTTTTCCTTTTCAAGTTTTACATGGCCCTTCAATACTGATCATCATCCATATGCCACAGGTCACGAAGTAATGCTTCATACGGCGAGGTGGACAACTAGCGTGTTCCATGACGATCGACGTTGGCGGGAATATTTCTCCAAGTTGCAGATGAAGAAAACGGGATGTTTTCATGATGAGTAGTGGACAACTTCCACTTTAAGAGTGCGGGTATGGCTCAGAGTCCCTAAAAACATGGCTTCCAATTCTTATATATATACGAAAACAAAAATAATTCATATTAGTGTATATATATATATAGAAATAATTAATCCATGTCATCGTATATATATTAATTAATTACCTGAAAAAAGTGCTTCATGTACTTTTGGCGGATAGTAGCTCCGCAAACAGCAAAGGGAAGCCAGTAGGGTCGCATTTGGCATAAAGACATGACATCATGGCGCAGTTCTCATCAACCGGATGAACTTTCTTAGCGAAACGGTTAGACCTTTGGCTACAAGACAACCACATCTCTTTGAGACGATTTGAAGAGCATACCACCTGGATTCGGGATCCTATCTCCAATCCTTCTGACCTAGCCCGACACCAGTTGACACCGAAGACTCTCTCTGATGACAGTCTGAAAATTGGAACTGGAACTTGCCCATTGCAAAATTTATATATAGCCACTCTTGAGCAGATAATCAAGGGTAAACAGTCCACACCTTGATAAATGTAATCATCTAGTTTGTCTGTTTCGCTTTCTTTTATACTGTTTCCGTGGTGACAATTGAATCTTCATCTCATTATTAAGTGTTTTGTTACATGTTGATGTCTACTATATTCGAAAAGAGTTATTCTTCTATATTGCATCCACAGATCCCGAGCTGAATTCCGGTAATCCTCATTACTTAATGTGTGCGAACATCAGAACAGAAGATCTTTCAATAGGCAATTCCCAAAAAAAGTAGATCATTAATGACTCATTTTGTAGCCATTACTGTGTGTCAGCCTGAAACCAAAGCACATAACTACAATAGGGGCATATTTTCAAACTTGTGGGAGAACATTAGATAATTGCCCACCGATTCTCACCACCATTGAAAACGAAAACTAGATCTCCTGGAGGGAATGCAGATATGCGATTTTACTAGAAGCTACTCAATATCTGTGAGTAATCGATTTTTCGCCGACTTACATTTCGTATCTTTTCGGATCTTAAAAGATATCTTCCAGTCGTTATATCCTTGTTTACCAACCACAACTATGCAGGTAGGAGGTAGGTCTAGATGTCCACCCTAGACCAAACCCTTTTTTGTTGCCCCTCTCTCGACTGAATCAAATTTTCATGTGGTTCTCTCTTCCTCCCAAGGAAAATGGGAATGCCGCATGTGGTGTAACCCGGTGCGTGAGCGAGAAGAATCCCGACTCCCTCTGTGTCCCCACACCACCAAACGAAATCGAAGAGATACTTGAACCAAACTAGTCCTTTGGAAATTGCCACCACTACCATTGAAAGCATTTCCCATACCCTGAATTGCAAATTCTGAGTCAGCAATTTTTGCAAAGAATACGCCCCGCCTTGTTTCTCATTCCATTAGCAGCAAAGAGATGGGAAAAACACGGAACCAAATGAATTACAAATATACAATCGAGGCTTAGAGTCTCTCTAATGGTGTAGGTGGTAGTCCCCAACCAAACAATGTGTAATTGATCAATACCCGTATGATCACTCGGCCAAGGAAAAGGTCTCACCTGTGTGTGTGTTGAAGTGTGTGGGAACAGAAGAACACCTCCACTTCATCAATTTGTTACTTGTTTCAGTCCGACAA
>CAJHQP010008541.1:0-26489 GCA_905132765.1 Moricandia arvensis | reverse complement strand
GAGAAATTAGTATTTTTATAACCAGATTTTCTTCTCATTACTAGTTAATATTGTCTTAATAGTATTGCTAGAACTTCTCAACATGAGAACTTCACAATAACTAAATTTTCCAGGAATTAAAGCCCCAAAACTCCCACAAAACACACTGATACTAATTGAACCACCTAAATGCATAAGGTAAACTACAACTTATTTTATTACTCATTCTTTTTTTTTTTTTTTGGACCGGCACTCTTAAATTACTCTTTATATAGTATAATGTACTATATATATATACTATATATATAATATTATATATTATATATATATAGTATATATTAATATAATACTTTATATCTTAGTTTTGTTAATTTTAAATGATTAAAGAGATGTGTACGTGGACTATAACGGTTGGACAAAAATACCTAAACGAATGAGCGACGTCAAGAAATCGAACCAAACTGAAGTATGGTTAATAATATATAGACTCTAGAATCCGGTCGGTATAATCTTACAAAATTGGTAATCAATTTGGTTTGGTTTTGGTACACTGACCACTAATCTGAATTATTTATACTCCTCACAATTGTTTTCTTCTCCGATTTTTTTTTTCTCTTCTTCTAGTGTTTGGTCTAATAAGCTGAACAATTTCAAACTGATACAAGTTTGCGCAGGTATACAAACCTATATCGAAACATGCAAATATATCGAAATTATTGAGAAAAATAGATATTTTGTCACAACCCAAACTAATAAACTTTTATTATCAAAGCGAATCAATCAATTGTTTAATCAGTGCAATTCGGAACTCGTTTTTCTAACCTGCCACCAAACCAAATTACAAAATACTGCATGAAAACTTTAAGCCCTAACTTTTTTATTTGTTCATAAGGCTAATTGGTATTAGTTGATTGTATGCACTAAAAGTCAATTAGAGCATCTCCAATGTAAAACTCAATTTTTCCTCCACATAGAGTAAAAGTAGATCTGGAGTTAAAGTGTTCCAACCTACTGCATTCTTCACTCCATAATGAGTCATGAACAAACAAAAATAGATTACTCCATTTATGAGTACAACTTCAAAATGAGAGTGAGATATGAAGTGAAGTTGGAGCATTTGATTACTCGCATATTCACTTTATACTCGATTTTGGAGAAAAATAGAGTGCGGTTGGAGATGCACTATCACATTTAAACGCCCTAACTACTTGTCTTTTAAGACTCATCTCGTCTTTTTAGGCAACACATATAGAATAGCTGTAAAACTGTATTGATTATCAATGTTTCCATTATATTTACCATGTAAAGTTATGTGAAAGGAACACAATCACGTTATGATTGATTTGTGCAATTATAAGCTAACCAGTTCTACGTATATGATTGGATATTACGTGTTGCTACTTGATTAGTAGATTACAACGGATATTCATGTCTGGTCGTGTATTAACTACGAGTCAACAAGACTATAACGCACAACTAACAACAAAAGTCAAACGTCCGATAAATCATCGACACGTGGTTAGTTGGCCGTTCGCACGAGTCGTCGGAGAGATCTCATCACTTGTCGGCCACGCCTAATGGCCTACAACAGTAAATGTAACAACTTTTTTCTTGTGTTGCAAATACTCAACCGTTTTAAAAATTTACATATTTTAGAGGTTTCACACACACATTAATAAAATGTAGTAACTTTAAATTATAAATATATTGTTTTTTGTGTTTAACTATCACTAGCAAGAAAACAATAATTTAGGGAGGGCCGCATTTCGTGGCTATTTCCTCATAAAAGAGGCGTTTACGAGAGGAAATAACCACGAAACGGTAAACCTCGTGCACGTTCGTCGCTAAAGACAGTTTCCTCGTTAAATCCACGTAAATTCACGACAGAACACTTTTCCTCGTAAAGTCGGGCGCTAATTTCCGCGTAAAGCATGCCACATATCCACGTACAATACACGCTAATTTGTCCTCAGCTAATTACACGTAAAGCGTTCCCTCGTAAAATACTGGCTAAACTAATTCCTCGCTTAAATCCACGTAACATCGTCGGCTCGAAGTCTCTCGTTAGATTTCGTCGTAATAGCCGACAGTAAAACTTTCCACGTAATCCCACGGTAAATTCTATAGTTACATTCCTCGTAGACGTTAACGCGTATTAACTTCGACACTTATTGATTTCCCATGCATGATAATTTTATTAAATCATATATAAAATGAATTTTATTGAAATAAAATGTAAATAATAAAATAAAACAAAATATGTTATCAATATAAAGTTTTATACACTTATATTACCACAAAAGGAAACAAGAGCTATGGGTTCTAGGAGTCGTCGTTCCTTCTGTCCATCTCGTCTGGATGTCTTGTATGAATGCCCAATTGTCTCGCGTCTCGCTGCTAACATTAGCTCAATTGCGGATTTTCAGCCGCTATTTAGAACGTCAGGAAACTCTCGAGTGAAACCCATTTGAGCTTGCGCGCGCGGTGTAACTCCGCACGCAGCTGAGCAGTTCTCATCTTCCCCACAGTCCACAACGCGCTGATGCATACATAGGACTCTGATGTCTGCCCTCAGCTTCCATGACATCAATCAGTAAACGAAGAGATGCGATCACCAACAATCTACGTCCTTTTTCTTAGGGACAACCTTTTGAAATTAAATAAAAATTGTTAGGCAATATAAAAAAAAAGATATTAAGGATGGAATAATATAATTATAACATTTTTACCTTCTCAGTAAAATATATCCTCATAATAGAGTTTGTATGGATATATATTACATGTGAAGATAGTATGGGAGATTCTGTGTAATGAGGTTGACTGTTAACTGTCAAGTTCAATTAGGCTGGGTATTAGCTGGTTCTTGGCGTTAATGTCAATCGCCGGCAACAACGTCGTTGTGAATTTGCTCGGATCTAGGATCTACAAATTTTCCCAGCCTTGTTTCTTGTGGGTCCTCTCGTAACCGATATACCACGTACAGACGGAGAGGGTAGAATACACTCCGTCTCTTTAGCCTAAAAAAAAATCTTTAAAAATAAATTAATCAATTAAAATAAGATATAATAAAAAATTAATAAATTAATATTTACCATTCTGTAGACGAACACAGCAACATATCAATCAAATACACAAAGAAACAAACCCACCTTCCGACGTAGTGTGTATTGAACAGCTGAAGAAGTACTGAAGAGACATCGGCAATTGACACCGTTGCATGTCTCCGTCCATCTCAATACGTTCAAGCGTTAAGCAGCAGACGACAGACTGGTAGCCTAGTACAATCTTCATACGAGGGATTGGTTAAAACCTTCCATAAACACTACTCGAGCATACACCACACCCCGATACACGTTGTAGGCTACAGCGGGTTCAATATAACATAGAGTCAGACATATACATATAAATGTACAAAACAGACCACGAAACTAAGTAAGATACACATTCTAAATACCATAGCACAATCTATGGATGCCTCAATAACGAACGAATACTCCCAATCCATGCTCAATCTAAATTAGACGCCATCCGAGAGCATGTCCCAACAATCGCTCTTTCTCTCGTCTTTCGATAAAAGCTTCATTACGTCCTCGTTCACTTCTCATTACATACCGGACCGTTACCACAATATCCTAAACCAACCATAGATTCACCATTTTTTGCGTACACACCATTATATAGAAAAAATCTTAGCAATGTAGTCTAAAAAAATATTTAGATCAGACCCATGACACTAACTATAACTAGTAAAATAATGAAATAAATTAGTTCCATTTCACCCTGCGAACAATCTCCTGATGAACCACGCTAACTTTCGGACGTTGTGTTCGGACTAGATTCGTTTTCAACCACCTCTTCGAGATTTCCGGCGAATACACTAACCCTTGATGCACTCTGGCCGTTAACTCTCTGTCCGTGACTCCACACTCCGCTCCGTCGATCACGACTATCTCGGCCCAATGCTAACAGAAACTCTGACATAGTAAAAACAGAATAAGAATATAAATAAAGATATATAATAAGAAATTTTTTTTTAATATTTAGTAATGATGTTTAAAATAAAAAAATTATAATAAAGTTAAGACACACTGACGCTACCAGTTACACATCTATACCTTTCGGTTCAGAGGGTCCTCCAAACTGACTGGATATAGCTCTTAATTCATCGACTGCCACTTGACCTCTGACTTAACCTGTATAAGCACATGTGTCTCTAAGTATCGTGTTTGTAATTTATTGCCGATATATGCATAAAGGACATAACCTGTAACGGTTCCAATCTTAAGCAAGCTCAGCGGAAATCGAACTTTTCATGCGGCCGATCAGAGCAATGGAGATAGGCATGACGCTACAACAGAGAATGGATCAATTTAAAGGTTAAGTGAAGGGAGGAGAGGCAATTATATAAGCAGAGGATTATAATAGAGGAACGTTTAGAAGTATATGAGGTGAGGGGTTACGGAGAGGAATTGGAAAGGCCAGACGGAAGGAGTGCGTTAGTACTCTGACTTGAATACATTTTAAATAATTTAACAATATTAACGACACATTCTAAGAGCTTTATAGAGTCTCAAAAAATTGCGAAAAGACATGAGCCTATGTTATAAATAATTTATTCTAATTAATATAAATACAATATTATGTTCTAATTTATTTGTTTTTTTTATATAAACTATAGTTGAATTATTATTTAAATTTTATATTAGGATTTTCTAAAATATTGTTTCCGGTTTATATATTATACACTATTATGGTTTAAAATTATATAATATCTTGGGTTATAATTTTACATATAAAATAAATGGATTTATGGAATATAATTTAAAATATAAACATGGTAGCTAATATATTTTTAGTTATAATATTCAATTTAAAATTTAAATCAAATAGTTAAATTATTTTTAGAAAATATCTTTTCCATCTTATTTTTTCATTCGCAATCGTCGCATCACAAAAGCAGTGAACCAATTTTTGATTTAAAGAGGTTTTAGCTATTTGAAACGGTTTATAGCATTTTATGATTGTTTTCAAAAATGTCAACACACGGAGCGCAACGCTCTCTCGCGAGTGGGTACGGTGAAACACATCCAGGAGAGACTAGATATTCTTATTAGATATGGAGTTTATTTTCAGGATATGTAACGTATTTGAGCGGAATGTTTTTTAGCACACCCTTATGAGGTCTAGGCCCGGTAAACGGAATCAAACAATTGAAATCTTGATACTAGCTGCTCAGTATAAGTATGAATTTGATCATTGTGTGGAAATCTAGTACTCGATCGCACAAATTTTCTTATAACATCTTATAGAGATAATTTACGTAAATATCTATTACCTTTTAAAATAAAATCAAATACATGTTTTAAACATTAAAAACATCATCTTGACACTTAGATTTATATGGTATTAATATATGTTTTGTTTAGAGATTCTATATTAGTTTATTAATAATAAATAGAATTCAATAAATCAATACTATAACACCTATTCACTCATTCGAATATGTTGACCGTCCGTTGACTGCAAACTCAATGGCAATCATACCAGATCAATAACTATCCTAAATGTCTAACCACATTGCTAATAACTATATCATCATTACACACATTAAATTACTCTTATACCTAGTACTAGTAGATGAAATAGCATTAAATGCAGGAGAATATTAGTGAGAAAGCTACTTAAAAAAATTGAGTGTTCAAAACTTTAGAAAGTTATGCTACTTTTATCAGAAATTCTTTAATATAAGGTGAGTCGACGTGTTCAATATATAGCGTTCATTTTATGCTTTAATTCTGAGCTAACTTAATATATAATCATAAAAACTAATCTTCATATATTACAGAAAGTAAACTTTAGAGGAATTAACCAGGCCGTGTTTATTTTCTCGTAAAGCCCACGTAAATTTACGAGGAAAATAACCAGGCCCGTGTATTTTTCCTCGTAGTCCACGTAAAAGTTACCGAGGAAAAGTAACCAAGGCCCGTGTTTTGCTTTAACGAGGCAATAACCTGACCCAATCCACAGGAACGGTTTCTAGAGCACCGTAGTAATGATTTGCGCTTTGGATTTTGTTCTCTCAAGTATTAAGATCATATGGAGGAGGAGTAATCATACTCACACATACTCATTATTTCTCGTCGAACATTAGAGAAAACAATGTTCATTTGTTCTTACCACTCAATAGCGGATGTGTGGATTTTGGCAAAGTAAATCGAGAGCATGATGACAAACATCGAACCAACCTTGTCTTCCTGTCCAATTCTTGTAACTGAACGCATCTGTCATTCCTTACACAAATAGAATCGCTTAGGACACATGATTAGATATTCTCCTCATGAGATAGAACTCCATCCACTTGAAGCACCTATTGAATTAAAACCCTACACATGGATCATAGGTATAAGCCAAGAGAAAAGTTCAGTAATCTATATCTTCGTGTTTATCGAATTGTTCCTCTCAACAACCATTAATTGAAGCATCGCTCGCATTGTAAAATAGTATTTGTTGAAAACCGTATCGAGATTACAAAGCATCCATAACCAAGGATCTTCAAACTTATACCAACACAGACATCATTATGGGGGTCCAAATGATTTTAGACCGCACTCAGTATTCATAATCTTAAGTCAAAATCTTATTATCCAGTTAGGTTTGCTAATGAAATCGTGTATATACACATATAAAGGGAAAACAAAAGAAAAAGTCGCTCATAGAGGATATGTCATGTGGATTTTGAAACATGTTCAATTGGGTTACCAAAGATCATTTCATATAGGTACATTTAAAGGAAAAGAATAGACACACACTACTCACCGATCGACTCAACCTGCACCATCTCTTGTGGAGGTTCAAAGACCCCAAAAGCAGCCTGAGAATAATAGATACTGTCGTAAAAAAACTTTATATCAAAGAAATTTCATAGAGCGAGACACGAACGGGAATAAGACATATCATGCTCAAGATAGACCCTGGACTTCGCCAATGGTTGAACTTGTAATCCACTCACCTTACTCTGTTGCATAATCCAAGATACACATCTCATTCCAGCAGCCTCATCCAGCGACTATTGCTCCGGTACACGCTTTTGTCCATTCCGACAGAATCTGGATGTAAACAGCCAGCATGGTTATTGCCTTAAAGGTCACGATGACCACTTCCGCAATCTGTAATTCGCATCTTCATGCACAGATGAGGTCATCTCACTCACTCCGTCTGAGTATGCTCGCATACACCATCTCATCCTCGGCACGTCTCCTCAGATTTGTACAATCTTTTCAATTTGAGTCTATGTAAAGTGGTAAGGTACCACAATCTTTTGGTAAGGTACCACCGATCATTAAAGCCTTCAAACTCACCTCTCTAGTCCGCCAGCTCCCTTATCCACCTTGTGTTTGAATGTTGGTCTTTCATTTGTACTTACCCATCTCTTTTCAACTTCTCAGTTTCTGTAAATTGGTGGATCCAGGTTCCATTCCTTGGAACCCCTTACTATGGGTGGACATCAGACACCCCCGCCCCAAAGGGTTGGTGGCCTATTACCGAAAGCCACATCACGGAGGGACCCATCAGTGTCGCTTCCTTGTTGGCAAGAGCCGGAAAGTCATCTTCGTGCCGCTCTATAGAATGTTTGGCCTACAGACCCCATTTTGCTACAATGAGTTCCTCTTCCTCACCTTTTGCAGAATCGACATTCTTCTAACTTCTCATCATCTCCCCAGTATATCATGCAATTTTCTATGCAAACGTCTATCATCTCCGAAGGCAACCCAAGACTATAAACCAATTTCTGAATCTCATAATAAGAATCAGCAGACACATTGTCTTCGACAAATAATCTTTAAAACAAGTCTGCGCAAGCATCCATGCAATTTTCAGGTAGATTGTGATCGGTTTTAATATTCATCATTCTAGCAGCCAACGGCAATTTAGAGAGACCTTCTCTACAACCACTGTAAATTGGTTGATTCGCCAGCATCTAACATTTCATAAAAAAATTTTGCATCTATGTTGGGTTCTTCATGAATTTCATCATGAGCTACAAATGCATCATCTACCATATCATGAACCCTATCATAAGCTACCATATATTCCTCCTGATGGTAACTATTTTCATTATGCAAAATGATCAACCGCGGGTTCAACCTGAAAATTGCTATTACTACTGCTAGCTTCATTCCCTCATTACTATAACTTTCTCCATGTTGAAACCAAATTTAGTAACGTGGCGTGAAACCTCTATTTACTAAATGCTTCCAAACATTTTCTCGAGTGCTTAATTTTGAATTGTTGTATTCCGACAAGGACAGAACATCTTACCGCTTTCTTGCGCGAGCGGTGTAGAATCTGCTTGATGCATAAATGTCTCCAGCCCTTCGAGATATTCTTTCGTCACTCTCCCGTTACCATCTCTGTATGTATACATCCACCTCTGCAACTCGAAAATATTTTCATCTCCGGACATTTTTTTTCCTTTCACGCTTTCAATTGTTTCTCTCTTTTACGTTTTCAATTTTTTGGGGTATCTTTCATTTCAAACTCAAACATCATATTTATAGGAAAATTTGGAATTGGTAGATGACATTTTACCTCGAAATTACGAAGAAAGTTGGTAGGTATACACCCAAAACAAACACGTTTACAACTTAAAAAGCAGTAGGCCTCGTTGTTTCCTCGGTATATTGTTTCCTCGTAAAGTCCACGTAAGACTTACGAGACTTTTACAATGAAACTCACTACGCCACGCAATATATTCGCTACATAACGTCGATTTTACGAGGAAACCTGTTTCTCGTTTATTCACGAGGATTCTACGAGGTTTGGACTTTCCTCGTAATTTCCTCGTACATGACGCGTAAATTTACGAGGTCCCTTTTTCCTCGTTAAATTTCGTAGTTAATAAATTGTTTCTTGTAGTGTATTTTCCATAAATTTTGACCAATAAAAATGTAATAAACATAATTAATGTTATTGAAAATTACAGTTTATAATTATTAACTAATAAAAATTTTAATTATTAAAAACAATTTTTTTTCTAAAATTTGTATTTTTTTTGTAACAGATGGAGTAGTTATCGTTGGAAAAACAACAAACATTGCCTTTAAACAAAAGCCGTTGACTTATCCATTTTTTTATTTTTTAATAGTTTTGAGCATTTGTAAATTGTAACTAAAACCAAATCCAAACTGGAAAATTTGAATGTATTGATTCAATATGTAAAAATATTGGAACATATTTTTGGTAGCATAGTTATTTTGGTTTATGAATATTATCCGAATTAAAATAAATAACCAAATAAAAAATTAAAACTCAAAAGGTATTATAAATTTAAATAATATTTTAAATATTCATTTTTAGGTATGTTTTAGTATAATATTTTAAAATATTCAAACTTAAATTATATTGTAAACCAAAATGATTTCCAATCAAAATAAATTTTAGACAAACCTATAATCTTTTTAACTCATGTTAATTACGGTACTACAACATATGAGAAACATTACATAAATAATTTTATTGTCGACAATTGTATTTATCTTATGAAGATCATGTCTGATTTATCACCCGGAACCATCTTATAAGATTATGCTTGTACTAGTTGAAAATCTTATGTAAGCATTGTTTTAATATTTTACATAATTTTTAAAAAATTAAAATTCAAACCTCATGATGTAAAAATATTAGTGAATTCTTAATCACTGGATTAAGGAACTTCCACAACAAAAACATAAAATCTACTAGACCCAAAATGTTAGTAACCAAACCAATCTAAATATATTTAAAACTCAAATATCACCTACAAGATTGAACATGAAAATTCAAAAATTTAGAAAACCTGATCCAAACCAAATGGATAACTAAACACCCAACCTACTTTTTGAGGTAACAAATCAACGGACCTGATCAAACCGCAACAACTTGTATCTTATTGTTGATAAGGAAAATACTCGGTTCTTACAGAACATCCTGGGAACTTCTCCAAGTGTCGTACTGACGTCATCAAACTGTTCTTTCAAGAGTTTCACTCACCACTGCCCAAGTGGGAAACTTTCTATTCTATTTTAAAATGGCTTCGCGATTTCAAATGTCAGAAAGACAAGTAGATAGAGAGCGTCCACGTCGGAAATTAACTAATAAAACTCCAACTTTATTTCTCCTTCACATTTGACACTTCAACACTATGTATAAATACCGTCGTGTGTACTTCATAATTTACACACCAAAGTTAGTTAAAACAAAACCACATGGAGAAACAGAGCAACACAAACACTTGGATTCGAGGTTCTTGTATTGGAAGAGGATGTTTCGGAACTGTAAGCAAAGCCGTGAGTCAAATCGACGGTGGAGTTTTCGCCGTGAAGTCAGTAGATCTCTCCACGTGTCTTCCTTCTCAATCCGAGTCCCTCGAGAACGAAATCTCAATCCTCAGCTCTCTCAAATCTCACCCACACATCGTGAGGTTCCTCGGCGATGACGCGTCTAAAGAAGGGACGGCGTCGTTTCGGAACCTCCACTTAGAGTATTTACCGGAAGGTGACGTGGCTAACGGTGGAATCGTAGTTGACGAAACTCTCCTCCGCCGTTACGTTTGGTGCCTCGTCTCTGCTCTCCGTCACGTCCACTCTAACGGAATCGTTCATTGCGACGTTAAATCGAAGAACGTTCTGGTTGTTAACAGCGGAAGCTCCGTTAAGCTGGCGGACTTCGGATCGGCGATGGAGTTAGAAAAACCGACGGCTGAGATCGCGCCGCGTGGAAGTCCGCTTTGGATGGCGCCGGAGGTGGTAAGGAGAGAGTATCAAGGACCGGAGAGTGACGTGTGGTCTCTCGGTTGCACCGTCATCGAGATGCTCACCGGAAAACCAGCGTGGGAAGATAACGGTTTCGACTCGCTGAGTCGGATCGGGTTTTCAAACGAGTTGCCATTTATTCCGGCGGGAGCTTCAGAGCTCTGTCGCGATTTCCTGGACAAATGCTTGAGACGAGATCGGAGTCAGAGATGGAGTTGCGATGAGCTTCTGGAGCATCCGTTTATACGTCAAGATCATCATCACTCGTTTGTCACCGAGTCGTCTCCGCGTTGCGTATTGGACTGGGTTAACTCGGATTTCGAAGAAGATGAAGAGAGCGATGTATCTAGAGTTGAGTCTATGGTTTCAGCGATGGCAAGGATAAGTAAATTAGCGACGACCGGAGGGGCAATATGGGAATCAAATGGTTGGGCTGAGATCAGAAGCGCTTTAGAAGAGTCAGGGGTACAATGGGAATACGGAAGTTTAACAAGGGTAGAATCGGAATTAAACACATCATCGGAGTCTAACGGTGATTCCGTTCATTCGCCGTCGGCGTCGGTGATACCGTGTGAATTATTGTTGATGTTATTTGTGGTAAAGAGTATTCACATATATGCCACGTTTTACACCATTATTTTGTTGTTCGTATCCTATATTGTTGTTATCATCATGAAAATAATAATAAGAAGAAATTGAAAAAAAAAAGATCTCCCCTTCATTCTCAGCCTTAACTTTATGTTTGGTATTGCATGTGATTCGGATCGGTCTATCTATATCTTGAGAACTCTTTTACGTGGTGTGATGAGTGTCCTAACTCTCAACTGTTACCGCTTTTTGTTGATAACTCTCATTTACACAACGCAATCTTGGTTTGGTAGCTTCTTGGCCAAGTATTATTCTTGTCGTCTGAGAGGAACTAAGACCATGTAAGTAGTATAGTTAGGCCTACTAAAGTACGTGATTAATTAGGGCCAATCTGAAATTGTCAGCCTATCCTTGTTTTTATTGTTGGTGTAGCTAAACTTGTTAGGTCAAGCAGTCTATGTGAACTATATAAACTTCGATAAATGTTAAAGAAATAACAAGGAAATAAGGAGAAAATGGAAGATGACTATGAAGTGGTTGGCGATGCTGGATTGCCACAACTCCACAAGCTTTCAATTTGGAGAAAGGTATCAACATAGATTATACGCTACCTTTTAAAATATTCCACTCTCTTCATTGCACAACCAACCCCTTTTCAGTTTTTTTTTTTTAATTTAATTTTTTTGCAACACTTTTTTTTACTTTAATAGATAACTGTACTTAATATATAGTATCGTATATTTGTGCATTCAGTTATCTTATCGATACTAAACTAGATTAAGATATGCGCTTTACGCAGGAGTGAACATTTTATATACAAATATATTTATATATTATGATTTTTTATGTTTTTTGCATATTATGAAATAATAGAGTAATAAATCTATATGGAATAATTGAGAAATCAATTATTTTATGTATATAATTAAATTAGCATGCACATATAAATCAAACGATCATTCTTGTTAATTGAAATTATTTTATGGTAAATAAATCAAAAATCAATTTTATCTATTATATATGATATATAATTAAATTTAAATGAAATATAGTATATTTTTAATAAAGCTATTTATTAAATGAGGTTCCTACTCATATGGTTTTATGATTATTTGCATATTTTTTACAAAAAAAAATAAACGATTGAATTTTTTAATGTGGGATGTTTAATAGTTTTACTAATTTATAATCATTTTTAAAAATTCAATAAAAAATTCAAAATTAAAATATTAATTTCTCAATATTGTTCAATGCAAATATCAAGATATAAGTATGTATTTTGATATTTTCATATGGCATATAGTTTAATTTAAAAGATATATACAATATATATATATATAATGCCTATCAAATAAGGTTTTTTACTCATATAATTTTATAATAATTTGTATCTTACTATAGCAAACAATATTAAACCATTGGTCACAAAAGTTTATTTGAAACTTTTAACGGTTTTAGTAATTTATTATCATTTTCAAAAAATTCAAAGTACAACATATATGATTTTTTTTTAAACTTTATTATATGGTTAATGTAAACGTGCAATTTATTTTAATAATAAAAAATTAAAATACAAAATTTTAACAAATCTTTATTATTCAAAATTATTATTTATCATATATATTAATCATGTTAGGTAATTTTGTAGGTTTTATTTAAAGAAATAATAAAAAATAAATTTGTACATTAATAATAAATTTATGGTTAATTTAATGAAAACTATAATTTATATTTAGATGGATCAACTGATTTTTTTAAAGATTTTAAGAATCATTATCGTGATGAGATGTGTCATGCTTCAACATTGTAATGCTTCTCTTCTAATATATAAGAGATACTAGATTTTGACCTGTGTTTTAAAATTGCAAAATTATTTTTAGTTATTAAAAATGTTAATCCGTTTATTATTTCATAATAGAAATCAAAATATATTTATTCAATCCATCTATATTTAATAATTATTTTGTGACCTGTAGCAATAGAGGGAATGAAATTTAACATATAGTTACATAATGTTAGTTGTAGTGATAAATGTAGTCAAGTAAAACTATTGTGTGATCAATACTATTCCTCAAAAAAATATAAATAACAAAATAAACTAATATTGTCATATAAATAAATTTTGGTTTTCTCTAATATCAGTTTCTTCATTTTCTCTAATAGTAAAAAATCATCAAAGTACAAAAATTACAAATTTAATTGGTCTTTTTAAAATTTTATGTTCAGTTTAAAATTTTATAAATTTTAATTTTAGAAATAGTATCAGTTTTCTTTGGGTTTTTAATGGGTCAACAAGGGTTATGTCACATGTTAACGATAATTTTTAGATTTTTTTATCAGATTTTATCAGAATTTTAATTAACAAAAATTTCATTTAATTTGAACTGCGGATCATCGGATTTACCAGTTCAACCGCGGATCTGAGTCTAATATGAAAATATTGAATATTTACTTTAACATATTTATGTAATATTTTTATCCAAAAAAACAAATCCATATTTTGAAAGCGCGGGTCAAATTCTAGTATAATATTAAGGTAAACGAAGTCATCCTATATAGTTTACACAATGTTAGTTGTTAGATTGAATTTATATATATATATATATATGGTCATATTTGATTGAAGTATGTATATAACTAACATATGATCTGTGGGATTGGAATATATGAGTCATTTATATTTAGATTAATATTAATTGTTATAGTAGAGATAACCATAATTAATTGGGTTGTTCAAAAAAGGAAAATCAAAATAATTAATATTATTAAGCATAAATATAGGAATGACATGCCATTGTAAATAATTTCAAAAAATAAGTGCATAATCCTATTAGGGATTCTACTCTAATAGTATAGATATAAATATAGTTCTTTAGGATTTTATAACAATCATTTTTCTTATCACCTAATTACGTACTTTATTTTATATGTTCAATAAATTTATAGATTATTTATACTTAGCCAACTTAGCTAATACTTAGGACGGATGGCTAGTCCAGTCCAGTGACCTTTTTTCTTTTACAATTTTTGTAGGTATCCATATATCAAAAAGGGACATGTAAATCTGAGAAAACTTCGTAGTCAAATGAGCGTTTGACCAATAATAATATTGAATAAGATAGCCAATAATAATACAATTTGGAGAATTTTGTGGATATCATCCTTACTCGACGAGATATAAAAATACCATCCTCATCAAGTTTGATATGTCTTATTCCTTACAAACCACACATCCTTTGATCGAATTCGAATAGCCTCCTTGATCCACTGTCTTTGGATCATGGTTAACCCATGCTCATCTATGATCAGACTATACTTAGTGCCCTTGTATACACACATCGACTCAACGGGCATGGTCCACAACTGATAGGCTCAAATTTATGCTTGAGCTACTCTGCAATTTTAGACTGCGATATAACACTTAGGTATCGAATCACAGAGACTTGGATCACACAATAGATTTTTAGTTTCAGAAGATAGATGAACAATAAAAACAGTAAATGTCATGAAAGTAAAATGGTTTATAAGCGACTAAGAAAAGCATTGGACTCGTGGAATTCAAAGGACATCAAAATTGCAGATCAAACAATTATTAGGGTTTATGAAGAATAGTTCTAGAACTCAAGTCACAATATTAAAGTCAATCAACTTTCGTTGCAGAAAATATATATGTCTAATTCATAGAATCTCAAATCTCTTTACATATTCAATCAATTTAGACTAGCATTAAGAGCAAGTTTGATTAGTTCACTAAATTCCCAAACAAATTTTGTTTGTAGATAGAATTCAGCTCATCAATGTCTGATTCATGCAATCAATAATGTTTTTGCATATACCAATTATCCTATTATCTAAATTTCAAGTTTTCAATCCAAATATTAAGAACAATCAAGAAGAATAATAAAAAATAAACATAACAATTCATTTCTAGCAATTTATCAGTCCTTTGAAAACCCTAAACCTAACGGGTGATTTACTCATATATAATTAACAAAACATAAACCATATTCTAAACAAATTACAAGTAATAGATTTTGGAGTTCGAAATAAATCTCTGAAAAAGTTCATACTTGTCTCTGCAAAAGCTATCTAAAGTAAAATAAAACACAAGCTAAACAATAGTTGAAGAAATCCCCCCCCCCCCAAAGACTAAGATGAAACAAAATACATAAACTTAAAATAAAACATGGATGAGCAAGAGTACTAAAAGCTTCTAAGGATAACATAGAATATATCAAAGAAACAAAGCGAGCCGGTATCAGATGCTCGAATGAAAGAAAAAGCGTTGAAGGTCGTATTATTTGGGGAGAGAGCAAGGCTCAAGAACCAATTCCAATTAGGAAGCATGAGCAAACACTGCTCAGAAACAAGCTTAAAACTAAGGAGGAAACAAGAAGACGGATCGCCACCCCGAGCAGCTGCCGAAGAACACAAATGATAATCAACAACTCAAAGAACCAACGTGATTGAGCTAAAGCTCCATAGTACCTGACAAGAAAATCCAAAGAAGCCCATCAATTAAACACCAAGGAAAAATACAACAACTTAGCATTGAAGCTTCACAATGAAAAATTCAATAAACAAATTCAAAGGTCGAGCGAGAGACCTTATCGAAGACAAGCTTCAATATAATCAAATGCCACAGCCGAGAGACGCAACGAGGACTCTACTATCACTGGCACAATACCAAACCACCGGAAGTTCAAAGAATTCTTATACTCAATAAAATATAAACCACACACCAAACTTTCAACAAAAACCCCTAATGGGAATAGAAAACAAGTCCAAACACGCATAACCACCATTGACCAGTATGAGAAACGCCTCGCCAAATCCGATGGAGAAGTAAAAGCCCACATCAGAACCGGTTTAGTCTCTACCGCGCACCAGAAAACATATTTGAAGCAAGGGAGGCAACCCAAGCAAGTCGAGAAGATTTGAAAAGACCCGACAACTTCTTTCATAAGACCCAAGTAGTCAACGTTTCAGATCAAAAAGCAAATAACCAACAAAGACCTAGAGAAGATTAACACATATACGAGAACAAGACATCTTAGCAGTAGACACAAACAGGAGAATCACAGGCTAAAACTTGACCGCTAACCTTCACCGGGTTCGGAACCGGACTGACAATCTCACGACCACTGCATAAAAGCAGATGAAACCCACCACCCATCAACTCTCCAACCAAGCCAAACCGACCAAGAACCGAGACCAGATCATCAATTTTCCTCAGCTAAATCTGAAGCCACAAACAAAAGGATCTATACTTGCCGAAATTTAGACCGAATATGTATGAACATAGACGATACGGTGGTGGTCAGAAGCACATGCCGCCGAAGTAGCAAATGAACGATCGATGATTATTTCTCATATGGTTCAACGGCGAGTGTTGATAACAAGTGTCTTCTTTTTATTATATCTATCTGTTTTTGATTTTAGGATTATCAAAGAGTATTTTTTTTCATTTTATTTGATGTTGTTTTTGAAAAAAGTAAGGAATCCAAAATAAAAAGGGCAATTCTCTCAAATAATTATTTTTAAGTTTTTTTTTTCACCAACATAGCCTTAAAGAAAAAATGACTGAAATATACCTTTTTATTTAGGAAATTTTAATATTTATCTTTATTTTTTTTATTTAAAACTTCACCTCCGAAACTCCTCCTCATAACACTTAACCCTAAGTCTAGATTAGTTAAACCTAGGAATAGAAATGTATATTTATACTTTTTTAATAAAACTTATTTTGATCATTTTTATTTTTGAATGTTATTTTTATGATAATTTTTTTAGAGATATTATAGGATATTTCTCAAATAAAAAGGTCAAAAACATGGTAAGGAAGAAAAGAGTGGACTCATAAAGCCCATATAACCATAGCCCATAATAAAGCTGTGGTGTCAACCGCTTTATAATAAGATTCCTCTGATCTCTATTCTATTTGGCCCACTGGTTTATAGCCTGGACTACGGTTTAGATTCGTTTGATTTATTTTTTTCTTAAATCAGCTTATGCAAACTCTAGAAACAAAAAAAAAAACTCTCGTTAAGCGTTTTCTTCTCTGTAGATCTTCTTCTTCTTCTCAGTCGATCGACCGCGCATTCAGGTACGCTATCTCTTCCCTGAGTTGTTTCTGCGCGTTGCGTTATTCTCGCTCTCGGTTTCCTGGGCTGTCTCGGTAAATCTAAGCTAGGTTTCTGTTCGAAACTGTGATTGATTCCTCCTCAGCGTAACCGATCTTCGATCGATCTGTTATGTATTGAGACTCTAACCTCCTGATCCGTCTAATTCAACCCCATTTCTCAACATTTGGATCGATTTCATTCTGCTTTGGATTCGATATCTTAGCTTAGATCTTTGTGTTTGAATCGCCTCTAGAGTTTCGATCTCATGGTTTAATACTCGGATTCTTTTATATTATTTTGTAATTGGCCCCTGCGACGTTGATCAATCGTGAGAGGATTAAATGGTACATTGTTAACTTCATGCTATTCATCTTCCATGTGTGGGCCTATTAAATATGCTAATGATCGAACTCTCTTGAGAACACGTAGTTATGTGAGCATAGATGTTATTATACTTCACTGAGATTGAAACCCATTGCAAAACATGCGAGTAAAGTTTGTCTTTTTATGTTCATTACCAACTTACATTGCGAGTTGCTTATGTTAGCTTGTGCCTCAACGTTTTGTATTCTCCCGTAGAACAAGCGGAGAAACACATAGTCTTATAGATTTTGTTTTTGAAAGTGTTGTAGTTTCTCTTGCTTTTGGTGTTAATTGCATCCTATACGTATGTATTATTTATGAGATTTTTACATTGTTTCAGCTAGTTGAAGTAAGATGTTATGTGTGAATCTTATAGTTTGTGATCTTGCTTCTCCAATTGTTCCTTCCATGAAATGTGTTTTTACTCCTGTGTTTTCTTTTAAGAAGCAGAGAAAGTCATTCCGGAAACATGCCGGGTCAAAAGATTGAGACAGGTCATGAGGACATGGTCCATGATGTGCAAATGGATTACTACGGAAAGCGAGTTGCAACGGCTTCATCTGACTGCACCATCAAGATAACCGTCGTGAGCAACAACGGTGGATCCCAGCATCTTGCTACACTAACCGGCCACCGAGGTCCTGTCTGGCAAGTCGCCTGGGCCCACCCAAAGTTTGATTCACTACTCGCTTCGTGCTCCTATGATGGGCAAATCATAATATGGAAAGAAGGAAACCATAACGAATGGACGCAGGCTCATGTCTTCACAGACCATAAATCTTCAGTCAACTCCATCGCTTGGGCTCCTCATGACATCGGGCTGTCCTTGGCTTGTGGGTCATCCGATGGAAGCATCTCGGTATTCACAGGCCGTGCTGATGGTGGCTGGGACACAACAAAGATCGACCAAGCTCACCCTGCTGGAGTCACTTCGGTCTCGTGGGCACCAGCCACTGCGCCTGGTGCTCTTGTGAGCTCTGGCTTACTCGATCCGGTTTACAAGCTAGCTTCTGGTGGGTGTGATAATACAGTGAAAGTGTGGAAGCTCTCAAATGGGTCGTGGAAGATGGATTGCTTTCCGGCTCTTCAAAAGCACACTGATTGGGTCCGTGATGTGGCTTGGGCACCAAACTTGGGGCTACCTAAGTCCACCATAGCTAGTGGTTCACAGGATGGGAAAGTGATCATATGGACAGTGGGGAAAGAAGGTGAGCAATGGGAAGGTAAGGTTCTGAAGGACTTTATGACTCCGGTGTGGCGGGTCTCGTGGTCGTTGACGGGGAACTTGCTGGCGGTTTCGGATGGGAACAACAACGTAACGGTGTGGAAAGAGGCGGTGGATGGAGAGTGGGAACAAGTCACCGTTCTGGAATGATGTTTCGCTATTTCCTTTACTGAATTAAAGTCTTTTTAAAAGAAACTTTTTTCTCAGGCTGCTTTGGTGGTCTTATCTGAGGTAATGTGGATGTGGTTTTTCTTATTTTGAGTTTGGAACATTTTGACATTTTCATCTCTCCTAGCGACTTTTTCTTTTGTTTTTCCCTTTTAAAAACACGATCTTCATGAAATATATTATCTTAGTTTTAAACTGGACTGCCTGAATCTTTCGACCATATGATGTTCTTGTTGTGTCATATTTGACAAGCATACTGGTTTCTGTTTGTATCGTCGATTTATTATGATTAGGAAACAATTCGATAACCGATATTACTACCTGTTTACCTGATCCATGGTGTAGAAACATTAATAAATCTTCAGTCAAACCAAAAGGGGTTTTCACATAACTAATGTCAAGTTTAGTCTTGTGTTTGTTCAGATCGAAAATCCAAACCCGAATTTATCAAGAAATCAAATTGATTTTTTTTTGTGAATAAACTAGATACGTCTTTTTTTTTTTAAAGATCCAATCCAAAAATCTGTATATATAAGATTATTTTTTCATATATATTATTATGATTTAATTGCAATAACGGTATTGACAAGATAATTTTAAAGAATTTCTGATAAAAAATATCTAAAGTTTTGAACACTCAATTTTTTTAAGTAGTTATAATCGAATACACTCAATCTGAAACTATATGGAATGTGTTTAAAACAATGTTTACAACTAGATTGACTGGATGATTGGACCAAGTTCAACCACGGATCGGTCACATATTCGAATCGAGTCTTGATGTTATTGAACTATATAAGAACTAATAAAACTAACAAAACATTATAAACCAAACAAAGTCCAATATTTTATATTAAACATATATTGATTTTTAGTTAAGGTATCATATTTACTATAATTATTTTCAAAGATGTATAAAATTTGTGTACTAGATTCAACATGATCAAATCATATTAAATCTTGACCTATTCAATTTAATTTTTGATCCGTTTCTAAAAACATTGCCTCAAAACGTTCATATCCGGAAAAACCCATATCTGATAAGAACTAAGGGTCTGGATGGTTTCACCGCTACCACTCGCAGAAGTAGCTTTTGCGCGGTGTTGACATTTTAAAACAATCATAAAATGCTATAAACCGTTTCAAATAGCTCAAAACCTCTTTAAATCAAAAATTGGTTTCCACTAGCTTTTGTGATTGCGGACGATTGCGAATGAAAAAATAAATGGAAAAATATTTTCTAAAAATAATTTAACATTTTGTATTTAAATTTTAAATTGAAATCTTATAACTAAAAATATATTAGTACATTTTATATTTTAAATTATATTCATTAACATCATCTTATTTTATATTGTAAAATTATAACCAAGAATATTTACTATAATTTTAAACAGTAATATGTATACATATATAAACGAACACAATATTTTAGAAAAATCTAATATAAATTTTCAAAATAAACTAATTCAAACTATAGCTTTTATATAAACTAAAACAAATAAATAAACATAATATTGTATTATATTAATTAGCATAATATTTTATCATAATATTATGTTTTTGATATTTTTATAAAGTTGTAATGTGTTAATATTGGTAATTTATTATTAAACCACTGTAACATTTCATAACCAATCAGTCGTAAATATCTCGTAAACACACTAATATTTAACCGTTATATCAATTGTATAAATTGCTTAATAACACTTGAAACCACAATGACTCATATTCGTGAACGGAACCGCAGCCACATCCGCAACTGCTGCCTTTGGAAAACCAAATGCATGTGCCTAATCAAATTCATTCAATTTTGGCAATTGCATAACTCAAATATCCAAACAATAATGGGTCTAATACAGTCAGTCCAAGTCCAAGTCCAAGTCCATATTCAGCTATCCAGAATAAACATGGCGTAAGCCCAATTTAATTCATTTTCTATCGAAGCGCCGTCTCTTTATAAAACATCATTTTCCTACAAAATCTCTCCCAACATTCTCTCCTTCAATCTCGTTCTCTGTATCCAACACCAAGCGTAGATTTGATTAACATGGCGAGCATCAGCAAGGAGCCGGAGCGTGAGCACAGAGACGAAGAAGACTCCGGAGCCAACGAGGACGAAGACACCGGTGCTCAGGTTGCTCCCATCATCAAACTCGAAGAAGTCGCCGTCACTACCGGCGAAGAAAACGAAGATACAATCCTCGATCTGTAAGTCGTTCGATCTGAATCTTACTAGATCTCATCGTAGTTGCTGATTATGGTTTTGCGAATCTGTAGGAAATCGAAGTTGTATAGGTTCGATAAAGATGGGAGTCAGTGGAAGGAGAGAGGTGCTGGTACCGTCAAGTTCTTGAAGCATAAGGACTCTGGGAAGATTCGTCTCGTTATGAGGCAATCCAAAACACTCAAGATCTGTGCTAATCATCTCGGTACACTCTTAGCCTCTTTTTCTTGGATCTGTGTTTTGTAAATTTAACTCATTTTTTGATCTTCTTCTTCTCATTGTTCTCAGTTACATCGGGCATGAGTGTTCAGGAACACGCTGGGAATGAAAAGTCTTGTGTGTGGCACGCTCGTGATTTCTCCGATGGGGAACTCAAGGATGAGCTTTCTGTATCCGCTTTGCCTCTGTTGAGAGTGAGTTTCAGCTTCTCTTTGTGTATTTGATTGGATTTCATTGTTGCTTATACTAGCAGTCTTCTCATTGTGGTGTACTTTATAGTAGCTTAAAACCTTTAGGTCGTTTGAGGATCTTGAACATAGTATGACCACATTTTTTTTGTATCTTCCCCAAGTTTATACTTTTAGGTCACTGGAGGTTCTTGAACTTAGTATGACCACATGTTTTGGATGTTCCCCAAGCTTATACCTTTAGGTCACTGGAGGTTCTTTAGTATGCCACATGTTTTGGATGTTTCCCAAGCTTATACCGTTAGGTCACTGGAGGTTCTTTAGTATGACCACATGTTTTGGATGTTCCTCAGGCTTAACCTTTTTTATATCCACTCTGTCAGTTTAGAGTAAGTCTAAATTTTTCTCGTGTATATATATATATATATATATTTTGCGCAGTTGACCGGATCTCATTGTGGCATACTTTATAGTAGCTAAAAAACCTTTTGACTGGTCTTTTCCGGAGTCTATGGTGTAGATACTGTAAATTTATGGCTTAGATCACTGGAGGATCTTGAACTTGCTGATATTCCCATATGATCACATGTTTTGGATGTTCTACAAGCTCATAGTATTTGCCCATTTTAGAGGTTTTACTTGTTTTGAGTTATTTTCCCTCTAAGCTAATCAGAAATTGTTGAAGAGTATCATGGTTGTCTACTAAATGATAGCCTTTTCAAAGGTGGCAATCCAACTAGAGGTCTCTGGACATTTGTGTAGGTTCAAGTGTATGATCTGCATAGACCAATAGCAGTCTAAAGCTCTAGTGTTTGTACTGTCTGCTTCACTGTAGCGTGGGATTGAGCTGGTGTAGGCGTCTAGTTTTGGAAACTCTTTCATGTGATATACTGTTTGTGTTTCTGAAGCGCTTTCTGCATTGTTGATCCTGTCGAAGTCATTGTAGAGTTGAATAAATGACCAAGTCTTGTTTACAAATACCTTTATCAGATTGCAAAGCATTTATGCAAAAGTTCAACGAATTTGCTAAATCTGAAGAAGAGAAAGAAGAAGCTTCTGATGCTGCTGGTCTTCTTGAGAAGTTATCAGTGGAAGAGAAGAATACAGAGGAGAAAAAGGAAGAGAAACCAGTTGAGAAGGTAGCATCGGCAGAGGCAGAGAAAGCTGTTGAAGAAAAGAAAACTGAGGAGGAGTCTGTGCCCTCATGTGCATAGATACACAAACACGCAAGGCTAGGTAATTTGCAGCCTGATATGTTTTAAGTTCATTGAACACTTGTCTTTCTTTTCCTCTTCTTGAAATTAATACATGTTTTGTCAGTGTCATCATGTTCGCTTGCTGGGTCGTGTTGAGTCTGCATGTTAGCGTCGCAGGGATATCATCGGGTGCATCTACATGAGAGATTTTCAGGGTTGTTTTGGGATTCATTGTCTGGAAAGAATATCCTTTTGTTTTGACTTTACAAAATGTATGCGTTGGATTGTGGTTTCTTATTAAACAAGCCGTGTTACATCAAATTAGCATCTTGGAATTCCAGATATTAGGGTTCCTCGGAATTCATCTTAATAAAGTAGGATGTAAAAATGAAATGAAGTGACAAGAGCGGCTTAGATATGGATAAGAGACCTTTTGCACAGCCCTCTCAATTGTGAATTATAACAATGGGACAAAGAACGATTTAGGTTCGGTCATGTGTCGCAGTAGTTGACCAGACCCATGATGGTATTCTTGGGTGATAGTGGCATTGGCTTTAATCGGACTTTTACTAAACTGGATCCCAAAATTAGGAACCCAATTTATGTCTGATGCTGATTTGTCATATATAGGCCTTTTAAACCATTCTTTTCACTTTCTTTGCGTTAATCCCCTATATATTAATCCTGGAGCATTAGAACTTTTAAGTGTAGCTACGTGTCATCACCAGGATGATTCTCAGAATCCTTAGAAAAAAGTTGGTCCATCTAATTATAGACTATACTTTTATTAAATTAACATTTATATTGATTAGTACTGCATAAAATGATATTTAACATTCTTTCCTTAAATAAAAGCTACGGAATTACCTAATATGATTAACATATATGTGACAATTAATGTTTTGAATAATAAAGATTTGATAATATATTTTGTATTTTTCATCATTTTTTTAATTTATATTTTTAAAAAATTAAACAATCACATTAACCATATAATAAAAAATCTAATTTTTTTCTTACATGTTATATTATGAATTTTTAAAAACAGCTATAAATTACTAAAACAGTAAAAGCATTACAATCAAATTTTGTGAACAATGTTTTTTTTTTTTATAAAAAGATACAAATGATCATAATATCATATGAATATTAAGTATCATTTAATATATATTCAGATTAAATAAATATATATATATACTTTAATATTGTTTAAATTAAACTATATATCATATAAAATACATATATGTTAATTATATACTTAGATGAATCATTACAACATATTTTGGTACACACATGTCATTATAACATATTAATATACGAGCTATATATATTAATCCTGGAATATTAAAATCCTTAAAAGCAGTATTGAGAAATCTTATGCTATCACTACATTGAGAAATCTTATATATATATTAATCATGGAGCTATATATACGAGTTTTTTTGGTAGTCACATGTTATTACTACAATGATTTTTAAAATCTTAAAAAAACAAGTTAATCCATCTAAATATATATTATACTTTTTATTAAACTAATTATCATATTAGTTATTGGTGTATAAAATAATAATTTCTATTCTTTCCTTAAATAAAAGCTACGAAATTACCTAATATGATTAACAAATATGTGACAATTAATGATTTTGAATAATAAAAATTTGATAACAATATATGTATCTTCCATCATTTTTGTTCAATTTTATATTCTTGAAAGACATTTAAAAAATCACATAAGTATATAATAAAAAATCTAGATTTTTTCTAATTAACTATATTTTGAATTTTTTAATATAAATTACTAAGGCTGTTAAAAATCTACGATAAAATGGTTTTGATAAATTGTTTAAATTTTTTTATTATAAAAAGATTTAAATGATCATAAAATCATGTAAATATGAAGTCTCATTTAATATATATACATTTATTTCAATATCGTTTAAATTAAAATATATATATCATATATATAATACATAAACATGTTAATAAAAATAATATTCATATTAATAAAAATAATATTTTTGTCACAACAAATATAAAAATGTTAATAAACTCAAGCCTCAATAAATAAATATTTATATTAAATATATTATATATCTATATCAATATCATTTGATTTTAATTATATACTATATAACATAAATAAATTGTTTATTTTGTTTTTTATCAACAAAAATTTTGTAAATAAAAAGAAAGATTGTTTTTATTTATTTTCTTACTCAAATTTAATTGTATATATAATAGCTATTCGCTCCTCAATTATTTAATATATTTATTATTGCATAATATATAAATTAATACAAAATAAATAATATTATCTACACATAATTTTTATACATAATTAATCTTCATTCTGCGCAAGCATGAATCTCAAATGTTATTTGATCATATCATTTCAAAAATATGATTCTTCATATCGAAGTGAGATTGTGAATTATAGCATTTGAATGATATCAATGAAGCCCAATGTAAATTAAATATTTTTTTTAAAAAATATCAACAAACATCATCCTACTCATCAACATTATACCGACGATCCATAACTATACGTTTGAAGACTTATGACATCATGGTTGAACAATCAAGATTAATATTTAATGATAATTCGTATATTAATTTCACCCCGCGCATGCGCGCGGGTAATCATCTAGTCCACTCTATTAAAATAGAGTTATTTTAAAAATTGAATGTATAAGATTGTTAGACCAATTTAACTTAACATGTTAATGAACAAATTTTCACATCAGTAATCGTAAAAATAATTAACTAACTAGGTGGTTGTTCGCGAATTCGTGGATGTGAAAAAATAATATATTATGTTTAAAATATCATAACTTCTAAAGAATAATTATCACTATTAAATTTAACTTCAAATAGTTTTAAAAAATTACAGTATTATTTAAAAGATTTGTGATATTCGTACTATCTCAATAACATTAATCTAAATCACTAAAAAATTACATAATTTGATCAAATAATTAACAAACTCACAATAAATGAACTGAAAATATATTTTAAATAATTTTTAATCATCACATTATCTTATTTACCACCTATTTTAATTTTGATACAAAATTCTCAATCACAAAGTTTCATAACTTTTTGCTAAATCTCGAGAACATTCTCATTTTACTGTTTATTCAAATGTTTACTACAAAAATCATTATCAATTAACCGAAAATTAAACCCTTGAATTTTTCTTCAACTCGCGTCCATGCAAAGGAGGAGCAATCGTCTCTGATTATGTTACTTCCACATGACGTCATCGTTGACATATTAGTGCGTGTATCCAGATTCGACTATCCAACACTCGACCTAGTTTGCAAGCACTTCCGGTCAATAGTATCGCCGGAGATATTCACAAGACGATCCTTGTTGGGATGCAGGGAGCACTGTCTATATGTTTTAATGAAGACGAACCTGT
>CAJHQP010008540.1:0-26498 GCA_905132765.1 Moricandia arvensis | reverse complement strand
AACCCTATAAGGAGCTACATGATAGGCGGGATCGACATCCTTGTTGCCTGGTGCTACATGATCGTCAATCACAATGATAGAAATAGTTTTGGAATCTAGGGTGATACTAGAGCGATCTATCTTCTGAACAGGGTTGGTTCTTTTGACTCAATCTCTAAAGCTGGATCTCAATGCTGCAAGAGAATCTTCTCGCGTATTATCCTCCCGAGGAACCTTTGTTAACTTAGAAAACATCAATCTCCTTTGGTATATCCTGGACGACTTTGAGATACACATCCATTCATTTATTCTTCGTCTCGTAGTCACCTTTAAACTACTTGACGACGAGTTGAGAGTCCCAAACGACATGACTAGGCCTGGGCGTTTTTACCCCAATCCGAAGTACTTACCTAAACCCGAACCGAAAAAAACGAATCTGAATCCGAATCCGAACCGATATACAAAAATATCCGAATGAGACTTATGACCTTAGTACTTTGGGGTATGGATATAACCCGAACCGAAATCCAAACTAAGATCCGAAGATATCCGAAATTAGTAAAATAAATTAGTATTTTTATATATTTTAAGGTAATTTAGGTATTTTATAGTATTCGAAAGATTTTTGTAATTTGTTTTATTTGCTATTTTGGATACATTTTAGTTAGTTCAGATAGATTAACTAATTTTTAATTAGATTTGTGAATAATTTATATATTTTTTTGAAAAAATATTATTTTTTTAAAGTTTTTAAAATATAATTATGGACGATTTTAGACATTGGTTACAATCCGATCCGAACCGAACCCAGAAAGAACCGAACCCGACCGATAATTAGTAAAACCCGAATGGTACTTATGGGCATGGTACCGAAAATCCGAAAATCCAAATCAACCGAACCGAAGCCGAACGGGCCCCCGAACGCCTAGGCCTAGGCATGACGATGTTTTTCTTTTAATATTTTTGCAATTTGTAATCCGGACGTGAGTGCTTTGTACTCACCTTCATTGTTAAAACCATCGAATCCTAGGCGGAAGGCTTTTCATGGAGTTCTCCTATGGGATATTGAAGGTGCATGAAGACTCCACACCATTTGCTTGGGAAGCTGTGGAGAAGGAATTGAAGGTATCTATCACATGTCAGAGATGAACTGGAAGCTCAGAGGATGAACGAGCAACGTGATTACAGCCAGAAGTAGACACCGAGAAGATGATAAGGTTTTGAGGTTGCATGCTGTTATTGTTCAAGCTCGTTTCTGTCGTTAAACACAAACACAGAATCCACTTGCTTTGTTCAACCGCGGAATTAATGTTACACAGATCACGACCTCACACTCAGGAACTACGAAATTTGCAAGGAATCAAACGAGAACGAAAGTAAGAACAGGAGCACACACAAAGAATAATTGATTACCCAGAGTTCACCGATGTGGTTAAGTCTCTGGGGCCTTGCAAGGCAAATCACTAACTCTTCCAAGATAAAAAGATGGTTGTGACCTAAAGTTGTAACCCTAATACAAGTCTCTTAGCCATCACGTTAACTCAACGTCAACTCTCTTTTCTCTTGTTTACCTAATATCACACGAGCTTTGCTTTTATAATCAAGCAAAGTTAGTTACAACTGATAACCGGTTTTAATAACCGTAAACCATTGAGTTATAATAACCCGGACATTAAACCAATGCCCTATAACCCAATTGTCAATCTCGACTTGGTTTAAGCTCCAATATTGCTGATTCTTCATCACCAAGATAACAATCTCCACCTTGATGACTAATCAGCTCTATCTGCAATCACCATGTTGCCAACTCGTGTACTTTCCCGGCAAAACACCAAACACCTTAGTACTTGGCCACTCCGAGAACCCTCAGAGCTGCTTCAAACTTCTTCAAAGGAACAACCTTGGTTAATATGTTTGTAGGGTTCTTGGAAGTGTGAATCTTCTCAACAATCACGTCCCCTTGCTTAATGATATCTCTGAGGAAATGGAGTTTCCTGCTGAGTGTTTAGTCCGTTCGTGATGAACGTTATTCTTGGCTAAACACAATGCACTCTGCGAATCACACCAAATCGTCACTGAGTCTTGCTCAAAACCCATCTCCTCAGGCAAACCTCTTAGCCAAATTGCCTCCTTAACTGCTTCCACAAGCGCCATGTACTCTGCTTCTGTTGTAGAGAGAGCTACTACATGCTGCAAACCAGACTTCCAGCTAATGACATTCCCTCCAGCTGAGAAAACATAACCAGTAATAGACCTCTTCTTGTCCAAATCCGCTGAGAAATCAGCATCGTAGAAACCTTCTATCTTGAAGTTTTCTCTCTTCTTGAACACTAGCTTGTAATCCTTTGTTCCCTTCATATATTTCAGCACCCACTTAACAGCTGCCCAATGCACCAAACCCGGCCTTGACATATACCTGCTCACTAACCCCAGCATACGCAAGATCACATCTCGTTCCAATCATCGCGTACATTATACTTCCTATGGCATTAGAATAAGGCACATTCTCCATCTCTGTTTCTTGTTCTCCATCTTCAACAGCTTTCAACTTGAACTGAGAACCAACAGGAGTAGTAACCGCATTAGCATCACTCATGTTGAACGTTCGAAGCACCTTTTCAACATAGCTTGACTGAGATAATTTCAAAACTCCACCTGCACGATCTCTGTTTATGTCCATGCCCAGAATTCTCCTTGCACAAGCCAAATCCTGCATCTCAAACTTTTCACTTAACAGTTGGAACAATCTGTCTACGAGGTCTATCTCTGGCTAGTCTATAACTCCCTTGATCTTCTTCATGTTCTGACTCTGATTCTGAATCCTCTGAGCTTTCTTCAGTCTGAACATTTTCTCCACCTGAAACCTCAACCATACCAGCATTTGATGAAGTCTGATCTGTCTGAACCACAGTTTCATGTTGAACACGTACATGATCTCCCAAGGCATCTTCTGCAACATCTTCTTTCTTCAGATCCTTAAACACAACATCCTCAGTAAACAACACGTTTCTACTGACAACAAACCTCTCTTCATCCAGCAACCACACTTTGTACCCTTTTGTACCAACTGGATATCCAGAGAATCCACCCTTGATTGCCCTTGGCTTTAACTTGCCTTGATCCTTGTGTATATAGACCACTGATCCAAATCTCCTTAGGTGATTATAACCAGGTTTTCTTCCCAACCACAACTCTTCTGGTATTGCATTATCAATCGCAGAGGCAGGACTTCTGTTGATCAAGTAAACAGTTGTAGACACAACTTCTTCCCAGAATTCTTCTCTTAGTCCTGATTCATCAACTAAACACCTTACTTTCTCCATGATTGTTCTATTCATGCGCTCAGCAACGCCATTCTGCTGTGGCGTATATGCACACGTCATGTGCCTTTCGATGCCTTCACTCTTACAAAACCCATCGAACTCCAAGCTACAAAACTCCAAACCATTATCCGTTCTGAGATAGCCAACTTTCTTGTTGATTTGATTTTCAAAAAGCTTCTTCCACTCTCTGAACTTACTAAATGCTTCACTCTTATTCATCAAAAAAAAATACCCTTACTTTTCTAGTAAAATCGTCAATGATTGACAGGAAATACTTCTTCTGTGACAGACTTGAAGTTGTATTTGTGGAACCCCACAAATCAGCATGAACATATCGCAACGCTACACCTGAATCATGCCTTCCTGAATGAAAGCTCAACTTCTTATGCTTTCCCATGACACAACTTTCACAAAAGTCCAGAACTCCAATCCTTCTTTTATTCAGAATTCCTCTCTTAGCAAGTATATGTAAACTCTTGATACTGAGATGACCAAGTCGTTTGTGCCAAAGACTAGTTTCATCCTTTGACAGTGACTGAGTTTTCTTCTGCACACTGCTATTCACTTGCCCTGCAACATTCTCACCATCGAGCAAGTAGAGTGACCACTCAAAGTACCCTGAAGCGCCAGCTTTCCATTTTTGTAGAATCTGGTTTTCCCTTCTCCACCCGAGTGTCTAAAACCAAGCATATCTAGAGTACCAGTGGAGATCAAGTTTCTTCTTAGCTTCGGAATATACCTCACATTTGTGAGCACCTTAACAGTTCCTTCATAGGTCTTCACATTAATCGTCCATATCCCCTGAACAGCTACAGCATTGTCATCTCCCAATAACACTTGTCCGATATTAATCTCCTGAAACTGATCAAACCAATCTCTTCTTGACGTCATGGGATAGGAACAACCTAAATCGAGAATCCATTCATCCCTATGCCGATTATGAGACACAGATAAGGCATCATCCTTTGAACCCACTACAACAGCAGCCTCTGCAGATTCATCATCACCATACTTCTTCTTACGAGCATAGCAATCCTTCTTCACATGCCCTTCTTTCTTACAGTACCAGCATGTGAGTCTAGAACCTGAGCCAGACCTCGATCTTCCTTTTCCCTTTCTACCACTGTTACTCGACATCTCTCTTATCAGGTCTGCCCCGAACAAAATAACCATAACCTTCATCTTTTCTCTGCGAAGAACCAGACTCTTTGATCTCTAGCTCTTTTGACCTCGCAGCACTCGTGCTTCCTCAAGGGACAATGTTTCCCTTCCATACTTGAGTGTTTCTTTCAAGTAACTGTACTGAATTGGAAGTGATTCCATCAGGAGAATAGCCTAAACTTTCTCAGATACCTGCACATTCACACTTGAAAGATTTGAAACTATCTTCAAGAAATTATCAATATATTCATCAATTGACTGAGACTCTTTCATCTTGAATGTATATAATTTATGTTGCAAGTGTATCATGTTCGGTAAAGACTTAGAGTGATACAACCTTTCCAATGTTGACCAAGTCGATGCAGCGTCCGTACACGCCTCGATCTTCCTCAATACATGATCGCCAACATTCAGGATGATAAGATTCATCGCCTTCTCAGACCTCCCTAACCTCTCCGACTCTTCCCTCTGCAACCTTTCTTTGAACACATCTTCATCCTCGTCTTTCTTCATCACAGACTTTGGAATTGATGTTTTCTCCATCAACACATCCTTCAGCCCCAACACCGAAAGATGAGCAAGCATACGCTTCTTCCACAAAGAGAAATCCCCTTTGCCATCGAATCTCTCAACCTCGATCCTTGCGTTCGCCATTGATTCAACACCTCAAACACAACAACCTTGAATCAACAACCTTGAGCTCTGATACCACTTGTTATTGTTCAAGCTCGTTTCTGTCATTAAACACAAACACGAAATCCTCTTGCTTTGTTCAACCGCGGAATTAATGTTACACAGATCATGACCTCACACTCAGGAACTACAAATTTTGCAAGGGATCAAACGAGAACAAAAGTAAGAACAAGAGCATACACAGAGAATAATTGATTACCCAGAGTTCACCGATGTGGCTACGTCTCTGGGGCCTTGCAAGGCAAATCACTAACTCTTCCAAGATCACAAGATGGTTGTGACCTAAAGTTGTAACCCTAATACAAGTCTCTTAGCTGTCACGTTAACTCAACTTCGACTCTCTTTTTCTTGTTTACCTAATAACACACGAGCTTTGCTTTTATAATTAAGCAAAGTTAGTTACAACTGATAACCGGTTTTAATAACCATAAACCATTGAGTTATAATAACCCAGACATTAAACCAATGTCCTATAACCCAGTTGTCAATCTCGACTTGGTTTAAGCTCCAATATTGCTGATTCTTCATCACCAAGATAACACATGCATTGGACCTAAGTCAATAAAATGGAGATTGTTTCATATTTTTAACCAGCCAAAAGCCAAGCTCTTCTTGTGCATATTGCTAGCAAATATATATACTCTCACTATGTTTTTTCTTGAGTTGTAAGCCTTTACAATTATAAGCTATTCTCTTGTATTTCAATAAGTGGTACTTTATCTTATAATGGTGAAGTTTGTAAGGACAGTTTTCCAAAAGAATTACTGGTTAGAGGCCGAAAATTCTTATATTTGCTTGTGTTCTTTAGCTTATTGTTTAGTCTCTTCTCAAACAACAACAAGCGGGTATGAAGAACTAATCTAAGCGAATAAAGGATTAGGAAGTGAATCCTTACAGATATGACATAAATGTTACGTCCGTACCTCACGTGATACCATATGAGATAGAGAGATATACGTACGGAGCCAATCATCAAAAATTAGTTATAAGTTTGGTAACAACAACAAAAACGTGAAAGTAAGCACTTCTCTAGAAACAACAAAATAATAACGACACTCCAATTCAACTAAGATCTTCCCTTTCTGTAGATCTTGGTCTCGTTTTTGCTATACAGCAGATTGATGAGAATGCGAAAGGGTCTGTGGTATTGAGTGCCAATGTTAGTATGCGTCCTCCATTGATTAACTTTACAGTTACCTTGTCTCAAAAGTATTACTAAGTAATGAATGTGTAAGACATAATCGTAGTGCTAACAATCCCAAAATAAACTTAATAGCATCTCAAAATATTATATAGCAGATTGTGTAACATCAACGTACGCAAGGGTCCCCATAATTTAGTTAAAAACAAGAGACCAAAAACACGTTGCTTGGACCGCTGCCTTATCTGTTCTGTTCAATTACATGGGTACACGTCTTCTTTTCTGTCAATTTATTAGGTTAAATAGAGCATGCATGTGATAAAGGTGTGAGAGGAGGTTCGTGGTGGTAAGCTGTAGAACAACTACTATTTAAACGAGTCTTGTTTCATCACCGATTCATCAATACAAGTTTATACTTTAAAGTGCTCTCTCTCTCTCTATACGTACCAAACAAAGGCTAAAGATGGAAGGCAAACTTGTGGTTTTAAGTGTGCTCATAATGAGTCTTGTCATGGCGCAGAATCAAGTCGAAGCAAAGAGTTGTTGCCCGAGCACCACTGCCAGAAACACGTATAATGTATGCCGTCTTACTGGAGCCTCTAGGCCAACTTGTGCAAAACTCAGTGGATGCAAAATCGTTTCTGGGACGACATGTCCTTCGGGATATACACATGACGTTCTCGAAAACTCTGGTAATTTAATTTGTTTATTTGCATTGTGGTTTTATTAAGTTATCTCTTACAAGTTGGATCAGAAATTTTGATGCACGTTCCATGGATTTTAATGTTCGACTCAAGGTGATGCTTTCAATGAATACTGCAAGTTGGGTTGTGCATCCTCTGTGTGCGATGCCTTAACCACTCTCCAGACCTCCGGTAAAACAAGAGCTCATTATTATTACAGTTATTAGATTGTTGGAATAAGATAATATTCCATTAATACTAATATTGTTTCCGTGAATTAGATGCAAGTGAAATTGTGAATGGAGCAGTTGCACAATGCACCAACGCATGTTCTTATTTCTGCACCAACGGCTCAGCCAAAGCAGTTGAAACTGCCTAAAAAGCATATCCATGATCTATGTATTGTATGTGTTGTTGTTTTCAATAATTGTCGTGTATATGACAAAATGCTAGACTCTTGTGTTATTTCCAGGTTTTCTATGTGACGTAGTGATATGTTGTGATTTTGCATAGTTTTAGCTTTGTATTTTCATATATATTCATGCATTAATCTTATATTTATTTGTATTTAGAGTCTATTACATGTTCATTTGCATCTTGTAGGTGTTGGATGAGCTATTTGGAGCTTTGGAGGTGATTAGAACACAAAAGGAGCAAAAAGAGACATCAATCGATCGATTCAAATACATAGGAAAACTCAATCGATCGATCCAAGAAAGCCGAGAGAAAACGAGAAAAGTGATCGATCGATCAGAAATCAAGATCGATCGATTTGGTGAAGAAATGGACACCAATCGATCGATTCATTTAAATGAAAAAAATGAATCGATCGATTGGTACAGCCTGTGTCACTTTTCATGTGCTGGACGAGTTTGGTGGATCAAATGGCCTAACTTTCTCTACCTTTTCTGAAGAGCCAAGTCTACATTTGCCTTGTAAAGGGTCAAAAGGTGTGTGCAAATGGGATAAAGTGGAAGAAACATCAATGAGTGTGTTTTATTTTAGATCTAGATCTTAACTTTGTAACATGGGGGGTGGGTTGTTCTTCACCTATAAATAGAACCCCAAACCCCATGGCAAAACACACCATCTCCTTCTGAGTCTTCTTCTGTCTAATAGAGTCTATCACTTTCATTCTAAGTCTTGTTTTGCATTCTATTTTGAGTTCTTATAATTGTTCTTATTATTCTTAAGTGTTCTTGAAGTTTATGTTATAAAGTCTTGTTTCCTTTAGCTATTCTCTTCATCTACATTCTGGTTCTTGCTTTCATATATTATATCATCTTGATTATGCTTCTATCCATCATGGGATTAAGTGTAAACAAGATGATTAGTGAGTAGTCATCCTTAGGATCAATGGGTTAGGTAGATTAATGGGTGGTTAGAAAAGAGTTAAGATGTTCTAATGGTAAAGTGCTTAAATTTCTATGCTTACTAAGTGTTCTTAATGCTAGATTGATTTTGGCCATTTTAATCTAGATTCTAAGTATTTGTAGGACATCGAAAGTGTTTGCATAATGCTTGAAACAACTTAGTATTGCTCTAGTAAACAAAACGAACGGAAGTTGATGTTTAGGTTGCTAGATGGCTAGTAGACTAAGTCTTAATGTATGTTTGAGTGAACAAAACGAACGGAAGTTGATGTTTAGTTCATAATTGCATAAGGGTTTCTACCATCGAAAGTGGATTAACCTATATTGAATGAGTTCTAGGTCTATAGAAAGATATGTTTATTTGAAGTTAGATACCTTGATTTAGAACTACCACCCTGAAATCGATTGCCTAAATACCCATTGATTCTTCTTTGTTATATTTATTTAAACCTGATTATTTCACATTGTTCTTGCCACTACAAATCTTATTGGATTGCATTTAGATTAAGCACAACTTGTATTCTCTTTGTCTCACACTCACTTAGGATTGGATTGACATCCTTTCTATACTACATTGATTTGCTCTAAGGATTAAAAACCCTTATCAAATTTGGCGCCGTTGCCAGTTCTAAATTGATTGTGACATTGAGATTTGGTCATTGCTTAAGACTAAATCATTTTACTTTTACAAGATTACTAAACTCTACCTTCAACTCTTTCAATGACAGGTACATGAACTTGAGGAGCAGAGGACCAACAGACCTTGTCCCAAGAGTTGACAACATCAAAGCATTGGAAAGAGAGTTAGTAAGGAAGAGAAGAGAAGAAAGACAAGCCCAATACTCAACAGATTACAGCTTGAAACTATGGAAAGAGATCAGCAACTACCTCATGGTGCAGAAGCTCAGGAGCTGACAACCTTGTACAACAACATCAGCAGCGTCCAGCCAGAACCATTGGTACGTATGATCAACCACACATTCATGGAAGTAGGACTGGTATCAGAGCACCAGCGGTGCAAAACAACAACTTCGAGATCAAGTCCAGCCTCATCAACATGATTGAAAACAACAAGTACCATGGCCTACCTTTGGAAGATCCCCTAGACCACTTGGATAGATTTGACAAGTATTGTGGTCTGTCCAAAACCAATGGAGTCTCAGAAGATGCCTTGAAGCTCCGCTTGTTTCCATTCTCTTTGGGAGACAAAGCTCATCAATGGGAAAAGAACACTCCTAGTGACTCTATCACACTTGGGATGAGTGCAAGAAAGCTTTCCTCAACAAGTTCTTCTCTACATCAAGAACAGCCAAGCTTAGGAATGAAATCTCAGGATTTCAACAAAAAGGTCTAGAGACTTTTGGAGAAGCTTGGGAGAGATTCAACAGCTACCAGTCCCAATGCCCTCACCATGGGTTCACCAATGAGAGTCTACTCAGCACATTCTACAGAGGAGTCTTGCCAAAATATAGGAGCCAACTTGACACAGCTAGCAATGGTTTCTTCTTAGGAAGAACTGAACAAGATGGTTTCGAACTTGTAGAGAACATGGCTAGGAGTGATTCTATCTACAACGATGAGTATGATAGACAACACAGAGGAAGCGGAGGTGATGACACAAGCACAAGAAGAGAGCTCAAAGCGCTGCAAGAGAAGATTGACCAACTACTATCCGATAAAGCCAAGCAAGAGAAGGTGAACTCTGTTGGGGTATCAAACAATACAGCTGAACAACATGAAGTCGGTGGTCTAGCAGAACAACAAGAGCTATGCTTCATCAACGCTAATGGGCAATGGTACAAGAAGGAGCCAAATTTTCAGTACAACAACTACCAACAAAAACCCTTCTACACGAACAACCAGAGCACCTACCAACAGAAGCAAAGCTATCCTCCAGGTTTCACAAACAAGCCCAACCAGTCATTCCAAAACCAAGCCGGACCTTCTACTCACGCCCCCCAAGAAAACAACACTGAAGCCATGCTCAAACAAATTTTGGAGGCACAAAATAGACAAGAAAGGTACATTGGTAATGAACTCAAAAATATCAATGCTAGGATTGACGGAAGCTACAATGAGCTCAACTTCAAGTTCAAGGCTTTGGAGAATCAGTTTGCTTCTATGAGCTCTACCTCCAACCGCCAAGCTGGTTCACTTCCTGGTAAAGCTGAACAAAACCCTAAGGAGACGATGAAATCCATTAACCTTCGAAGTGGTAGAGAGCTTCCTTCTAGAGATCTCATTAAGGATAATGAGAAACAAGGTGGGGAGGTGGCCATCAACCTTGATGAAGATGAAGTTGTGATTCTAGATGAGAAGACAGATGAGGAGATAATGGAGAAAATAGTGGAAGCCAAAGGAAAAAGAAAGGTGGGAGAAAAGAAATCAGTTGAAAACAAGAATGATGCTACCACCACCACCAAACCAACTCCATTCATGTCACCTCCTTATGAGCCAAAGTTACCCTTTCCGGGACGATTCAAGAAGCAGCTGCTAGAGAAGTACAAGGCACTCTTTGAGAAACAGATGAGTGAAGTGCAGATCACAATGCCAATCATTGATGCATTTATGCTTGTTCCTCAATATAGCAAATTCTTGAAAGATGTTGTAGCTGAGAAGAAAAAAGAAATGGAGGGCATGACGGTTCTTACTCACGAGTGCAGTGCCATCATCAAGAGATTATCCATACCAAGGAAGCTAGAAGATCCAGGCAGCTTCACCTTGCCATGTGCCATAGGTCCATTGACCTTTGAAAAATGTTTGTGTGACTTGGGAGCAAGTGTAAGCCTGATGCCTCTTTCTGTTGCAAAGAAGCTAGGTTTTACACAATACAAGAAGTGTAGGATATCATTGGTGTTGGCTGATCGCTCTGTGAAGCTCCCCGTAGGAATCTTGGAAGACCTTCCAGTCATGATTGGGGACTATGAGGTTCCTACCGATTTTGTGGTCTTGGAGATGGATGAAGAGCCTAGAGATCCCCTAATTTTTGGAAGACCATTCTTAGCTACTGCTGGAGCCATTGTGAATGTGAAAGATGGCAAGATAGCTCTTCACTTGGGGGAAGGAAACACTCTTCACTTTGACATCAAGGATGTGATGAAGAAACCCACCATTGAAGGGCAGATGTTCTACATTGATGAGATGGAAGCCCTTGCTGATGAGTACCTAGAAGAGTTAGCATTAGAAGACTCCCTACAACATGCTCTCACCATAAACAAAGAAGCTCAGCTCATTGAAGATGGAGTGAGCTTGGAGTATCAGAAGCTTCTCAATTACCATGAAGAGTTAGTCGATGAAGGCATGTTCCTGGAACTGCCACAAACTGATCAACATGTCGCCTCGGTCGCTGTCCAAGAGGATGATTGGAGTGAACTCAAGGCTCCCAAAGTCGACCTCAAGCCACTCCCTAAGGGGCTCAGGTATGCCTTTCTTGGACCCAACAACACATATCCTGTCATAGTGAGTAGTGAACTCAATGAAATTGAATTGCTTGCACTCTTGAAAGAACTTCGAAAATATAGAAAGGCAATAGGGTACTCACTAGATGATATTAAAGGGATATCACCCTCATTGTGCACACATAGGATACATCTTGAAAATGAATCAATGAGTTCTATAGAGCATCAAAGAAGATTGAACCCAAATCTGAAAGAAGTTGTTAAGAAAGAGATTATCAAACTTTTAGATGCTGATGTTATATATCCTATCTCAGACAGTAATTGGGTATCCCCTGTGCATGTAGTCCCAAAGAAAGGTGGTATTACTGTGGTTAGAAATGAAAATGATGAATTAATACCCACTAGAACTGTAACAGGGCATAGGATGTGTATTGATTATAGAAAACTTAACTCAGCCTCTAGGAAGGATCACTTTCCATTGCCATTCATTGATCAAATGCTTGAGAGGCTTGCAAACCATCCATATTATTGCTTTCTTGATGGGTATTCAGGGTTCTTCCAAATCCCAATACATCCCAATGATCAAGAGAAGACAACTTTCACATGCCCCTATGGTACCTTTGCCTATCGAAGGATGCCATTTGGGTTATGTAATGCTCCAGCAACCTTTCAAAGGTGCATGATGTCTATCTTCTCAGATCTCATTGAGGATGTAGTGGAGGTTTTCATGGATGATTTCTCTGTCTACGGATCCTCTTTTTCTGCTTGTTTGTCAAATTTGTGCAGGGTCCTAGAGAGATGTGAAGATACCAACCTTGTGCTTAATTGGGAGAAGTGCCACTTCATGGTTAAAGAAGGGATTGTACTTGGGCACAAGATTTCAGAGAGAGGCATTGAAGTGGATCAGGCAAAGATAGAGGTGATGGTGAAGTTAGCTCCACCAAAAACAGTTAAAGACATTAGAAGCTTCCTTGGCCATGCTGGTTTCTACAGAAGGTTCATCAAAGACTTCTCCAAAATAGCTAGACCACTGACCAAGCTGCTGTGCAAGGAGATCATCTTCCATTTCGATGAAGAATGCCTAGAAGCCTTTAAAAGACTGAAGGAGGAGCTCATTAGTGCCCCAATAGTTCAACCACCAGACTGGAGTCTACCCTTTGAGGTCATGTGCGATGCTAGTGACTTTGCTGTGGGGGCAGTCTTGGGGCAGAAGAAAGATAGGAAGACACATGTGATCTACTATGCTAGTAGAACACTTGATGATGCCCAAACAAAGTATGCCACAACTGAGAAGGAGCTGTTGGCAATTGTCTATGCCTTCGAGAAGTTCAGGAGCTACCTGGTGGGGTCTAAGGTCATTGTCTACACTGACCATGCTGCACTACGACACCTACTTGCCAAGAAAGACGCCAAGCCAAGGCTGCTGAGATGGATATTGTTACTACAAGAGTTTGATCTCGAAATCAAGGACAAACCAGGAGTGGAGAATGGTGTAGCTGATCACCTTTCAAGATTAAGAGTGGAGTGTGGGATTCCTATTGATGAGGGACTTCCTGAAGAACAAATTATGGCTATAGGAGCAGTGGTCACAGCCTGTGAGACTGGAAAGAAGCTTGAAGAAATGAAGGCAATTGATGAGACAGGCCCATGGTATGCCGATCTAGTGAACTACTTGGCATGTGGGAGGGAACCATTGAATCTGACGGGCTATGCACGAAAGAAGTTTTTCAAAGATGTCAAGAGATACTACTGGGACGAGCCATACCTCTACACTCTTTGCAAGGATCAGATCTATAGAAGAGTAGTAGCTGAAGAGGAGGTGGAAGGAATCCTCACACACTGCCATGGATCATCCTATGGAGGCCACTTTGCAACCTTCAAGACTGTCTCCAAAGTGCTACAAGCAGGATTTTGGTGGCCCCATATGTTCAAAGACACACAAGAGTTTGTGTCAAGGTGTGACCCATGCCAAAGGAGAGGGAACATAACCAAGAGAAATGAGATGCCTCAAAATCCTATCTTGGAAGTGGAAGTGTTCGATGTGTGGGGCATTGACTTCATGGGACCATTTCCATCATCATATGGTAATGAATACATCCTTGTTGCTGTGGATTATGTGTCCAAATGGGTGGAAGCTATAGCCAGCCCAACCAATGATGCCAAGGTTGTCCTCAAGATGTTCAAAACCATTATCTTCCCAAGGTTTGGAGTCCCGAGAGTCGTGATCAGTGATGGAGGCACCCACTTCATCAACAAACTTTTTGACAACCTTCTCAAGAAGAATGGTGTAAAGCACAAGGTGGCAACTGCCTATCATCCCCAAACAAGTGGCCAAGTTGAGATTTCCAACAGGGAGATCAAGTCCATTCTGGAGAAGACTGTGGGGATAACAAGGAAGGATTGGTCTAGCAAGCTTGATGATGCACTTTGGGCCTATAGGACTGCTTACAAGACACCCTTGGGAACCACTCCCTTCAATCTTGTCTATGGGAAAGCTTGTCATTTGCCAGTGGAGCTTGAGTACAAGGCATTATGGGCTGTTAAGATGCTGAACTTCGACATCAAGAGTGCCAAAGAGAAAAGACTTTTCCAACTCCATGAGCTTGATGAGATTCGACTTGATGCTTTTGAGAACTCAAGGATTTACAAAGAAAAGACCAAGGCATTCCATGACAAGAAGATACTGAAGAGGGAGTTCAACATTGGAGATCAAGTGTTGCTCTTCAACTCTCGATTGAAGCTGTTCCCTGGAAAACTTAAGTCGAGATGGTCTGGCCCTTTCAAGATCAAAGAAGTGAGGCCATATGGAGCAATTGTGCTTTGGAACAAGACTGGTGGAGACTTTACAGTGAATGGACAAAGAGTCAAACTGTACATGGCGGCCACACCAGAGGAGGAGGGAGGAACTTCAATTCCACTTTCCGATCCTAAACCAGCCTGATCCAAAGAAAAAGGAAGTCAAGCTAGAGACTTAAAACAAGCTCACTTGGGAGGAACTCCCATGTCTATCCCTATATATATAATTGTTTTATTTGTGTGATTTTCTTTTGTGTGTTTAATAAGTGTGTTTGATTTTTTTTTCAGATGACTCTCCATATCAAAGTAGAAGGATGTCCACTAAATCAAAGAAGAAAGATGCCATCCACCAAAGCAACAAATGTTAGAATTATCCAGCTCCTTCCAGCAACTCCAATTAGCTAAGTGTCTCTCCAACTATTGTAAATATATAGCTTTCATGTTTATTTCTTCTAGTCCTCTTCTTTCACATTGCTCTCACACAAGAGACTGTGTGAAGTAAGTGTGGGGGGAGAGTTTACCTATTCATTAACTATTTCCATAAAAAAACACATAAAAATTAAAAAAAAAAAAATATATATATATATATATTGCATTCATGCATTGGGAGCTTACCTTACGAGGAATACAAACCTTGAAACTCTTCTTGAAACTTGTTTTTGTGTGAGATTTGACATTCTTCTTGAAACCAACTCCAAATGAACTTAAAGCTAAATGAACTTAATCTTTCTTGCTTATGGGTACTTGTATACTTGATCATGGATCATAAACATTTGGGTTTGATTTTATCCTTCTACCATTCTTAGACAACCCAAATGGCACCTCCTTACCCTTAAAACCCTTACCATTCTTTGAAGCCTAATCATATTTGTTGAGTGAGGTCTCTTTTGATAGCTTGTCATGTGCAAAAACTTGAGAGTATTAGAGGCGACATTGGTTGTTCTTATGTTGGGCTAGCTATAAAACCTCTTGAGAGCTAGCAATTAGGTTGGGAAGTCTGGTATTGTTTTACAAAAATCTATCTTGGGTATAAAAGGGTATGATAAGTGAAAGAGATGAACCAAAGGAGTGAAAAGAAAAGAATGAACAAAAGAAAAAGAAAATCAGTCTCTAGTTGGTTCAAAAAAAAGAAAAAAAAAATAATAAGAAAGAGTTCACTGGGTGAGTAAAAAGAGTGATCTTAACGTCTTTGGGATGAGTAAATTTCGAAAATTAACACCAAGAAAAAAAGGGTAGAGTTGAAGATCATCTAGGAAAAAGGGAAGAATAAGAACAATCAATGTATGCATAAGTTGCCTCTTTTCTTAGATTGATTTTGCATAATGATCATGCTCCTACTTTTGAGTGTAAGCCACTAAAAAGAAATGTGTTTGAACCCCTCTTACATGCTCATTAAACCATTTCACTTACCAAGCCAAATGATCGAGATCAAGTTTCCATTTGCAAGAATTCACCTTGTTAGCTTATGCTTAATTGAATGTGAGAGTTGGTTGTGAAGTAATGTCGATTGAGGATCCGTAAACTTGTGTAAAGCTATGAGTTCAGGAAATGTATACCTTAGTTCTTAGCTCCCATTTTCATTATCTCTCCCTTTGATCTTAATTAAATTACTTGAGGACAAGTAAAGGACTAGTGTGGGGGAGTTGATATGTTGTGATTTTGCATAGTTTTAGCTTTGTATTTTCATATATATTCATGCATTAATCTTATATTTATTTGTATTTAGAGTCTATTACATGTTCATTTGCATCTTGTAGGTGTTGGATGAGCTATTTGGAGCTTTGGAGGTGATTAGAACACAAAAGGAGCAAAAAGAGACATCAATCGATCGATTCAAATACATAGGAAAACTCAATCGATCGATCCAAGAAAGCCGAGAGAAAACGAGAAAAGTGATCGATCGATCAGAAATCAAGATCGATCGATTTGGTGAAGAAATGGACACCAATCGATCGATTCATTTAAATGAAAAAAATGAATCGATCGATTGGTACAGCCTGTGTCACTTTTCATGTGCTGGACGAGTTTGGTGGATCAAATGGCCTAACTTTCTCTACCTTTTCTGAAGAGCCAAGTCTACATTTGCCTTGTAAAGGGTCAAAAGGTGTGTGCAAATGGGATAAAGTGGAAGAAACATCAATGAGTGTGTTTTATTTTAGATCTAGATCTTAACTTTGTAACATGGGGGGTGGGTTGTTCTTCACCTATAAATAGAACCCCAAACCCCATGGCAAAACACACCATCTCCTTCTGAGTCTTCTTCTGTCTAATAGAGTCTATCACTTTCATTCTAAGTCTTGTTTTGCATTCTATTTTGAGTTCTTATAATTGTTCTTATTATTCTTAAGTGTTCTTGAAGTTTATGTTATAAAGTCTTGTTTCCTTTAGCTATTCTCTTCATCTACATTCTGGTTCTTGCTTTCATATATTATATCATCTTGATTATGCTTCTATCCATCATGGGATTAAGTGTAAACAAGATGATTAGTGAGTAGTCATCCTTAGGATCAATGGGTTAGGTAGATTAATGGGTGGTTAGAAAAGAGTTAAGATGTTCTAATGGTAAAGTGCTTAAATTTCTATGCTTACTAAGTGTTCTTAATGCTAGATTGATTTTGGCCATTTTAATCTAGATTCTAAGTATTTGTAGGACATCGAAAGTGTTTGCATAATGCTTGAAACAACTTAGTATTGCTCTAGTAAACAAAACGAACGGAAGTTGATGTTTAGGTTGCTAGATGGCTAGTAGACTAAGTCTTAATGTATGTTTGAGTGAACAAAACGAACGGAAGTTGATGTTTAGTTCATAATTGCATAAGGGTTTCTACCATCGAAAGTGGATTAACCTATATTGAATGAGTTCTAGGTCTATAGAAAGATATGTTTATTTGAAGTTAGATACCTTGATTTAGAACTACCACCCTGAAATCGATTGCCTAAATACCCATTGATTCTTCTTTGTTATATTTATTTAAACCTGATTATTTCACATTGTTCTTGCCACTACAAATCTTATTGGATTGCATTTAGATTAAGCACAACTTGTATTCTCTTTGTCTCACACTCACTTAGGATTGGATTGACATCCTTTCTATACTACATTGATTTGCTCTAAGGATTAAAAATCCTTATCACGTAGAAGGTGAGCGATCCCTAGATTGTTTACTCCTTCTACTTGCTATAACTAAATAAAGAATAATGTTTCCTTCTTGACTATTTTCTTGGTTTATTGTAATTTTCTTACTCGTGACATCAACAAATGCTAACTTAGCAACACTGTTTGGACTTACAAGTCTCAAATTATGCATAAGGGAAAGTTTAAGCATATAATAACTTTTATGAACCATTCAGAATGCTATTAATATGTCACTATAAGAAAACAGCTCAAAGGGAGTTGTATTTAAATAATCCTTGAAATTGTTCTATAAGCTTTAATTGTTCTAAAACTCTTGGGTAGACATATCTGAAGATGATGAAGATCTCTCCACGCATTTTGAATATATTGATTTTTTTCTTCTCTTCTTTCTGAATTTTTTTTTTTTTTCTTCCATTTTCCTTTTAATTTTCTTTACAAACTACAAAGTTTGTGAACATAAACTCCTCCGTGCTTTTACACAAGCAAAAATATTATGAAACATGTATTCAAAGTTTTCCACCCTGTTCGAGAGGAAAAGCGATCGAAATGTACTACCTATAAAAATAAATAATGTTTAGGAATTTATCCATTAAATCTGATTCTGGAATCCATGGTTGTGGCTCTCGATTGTTCTTAGTTGAAACAACAGAGGACACAGATTTTCAGTAAACTAGTAATAGTCGTCGACCTCGTGGTGTCTGATGGAGGATTAGTAGTGATAAAAAACTGACAGTTACTCCAAGGTTGTACATCGAGTAGTTATTCAATAGGATTTGAGTATGTCACAAACTTCATATACTCCATTTCTTCTGTGAGGGTTACTCAGTGGTTTCCCTAAACTTGAATCGTGTCCCTAATTTTGTCAAAACTGACTTGCATTCTCATTCTTGAATGTCTACAATTGTCACTTAGCATGATTTCTTGAAGAATCCAACAAAAGTTTTTCCTTGTCTCGCTTGATCTCAATACCTAATATCTTTGTTGCATGAAATATTTTTTATTATCCCAAACCCTAAGTCGAAACTGTAAATCCAAATGCCAAATCTTAAACCTGAAAACTTAAACCCTAAAATATTGTGATGATTTGCTTTTGTGATCATAAAACTTGGTATAACTTTTTTGGGTTCTAGTCATAATTCTGAATTTTTCATTTTCTTTTCATAACAATCTGAATCTGAAGATTCGAAGGAAATAGAGTTGGTAGAAAGGGAATCGACAAAGAAATCAAACAACTAGAAAAATTCGAAGAAAAAAAAGAATAAAATAGAGAAAATGGAGAACCTTAAATTACCTAGTATCTAAAGAAGATCGAAAACAAAGGAAAAATAAAATCAGAAAAGAAGATGGAAGAGAGAAAAAAAGTATGAGATGATGTAGAATTTATAAAGGAGAAGAAGACTGATTGAATATGAAAAACAAAAATATTCTAAAAGAAAAGATTAACTAGAAGAAACTTCTGCACAAGCAATTGATAAACATCAAAATAAAAAACGAACCTTATGTTGTTTTTTTCAATACAAACTCTATATATATGCCTTTGATAATAAATCAAATTAGATCTATTATTTTGTTCTTCTATCAATATTCCTTGCAAGTCCCTACAATAGCCGATATAACTTCTTCAGTGTTTTGGAATGGGATTTATAGTCTTTATAGCAACACAAGTTTGATGTATTACACACATCACAAATCATTATCAAAAAGCATGGACGATGATTGAGTGGGAAAATGGAAGATGTGACATTGTGAATGGTCCATGCTTTTTGATATTGTGAATGGAGCGGTTGCAAAATGCACCAACGATGAGACAGAGAAAGAAGCTTAATATTTAAACTCTAACCCTAGATCCAAATTTCTAACCCTAAGCACTAAACCCAATAGTCATTGTTTTCTCAAGCTCAGTGTACACCCGGTGAGGTTTGCTAAATCTCAGTATACAAATGGTCAATGAAAAACGTTGTTATAAATAATCAAGTTCTTTTCATGATTATTTTTGGAAAAATTGATGAAGTGTAAATGTGGTGAAAATAATGGATAGTCTTCACAAAAAATCTTCTGATACTATTTAGTTACAGATTTTTGTGACTAATTAATTTTTTAATATAAACTAGCAACAAATTGAGACAGATTTTTCATGGCTATTTTAATCTCTGAATAAACCTTTACATTGTAAACTTTAAATACCAACCTTAAAAACTCTATTTTTATACTAAACTTCAAATCTTAAATTCTAACAAAAAGTTTATATTTTAAAAACATGATCTCAAATAATAAATCTGAATCTCCAATATTATATTCCAAACCCTAATTCATCAAAATTTAAACATAAACTTTAGATAATTTTTAGTTAATATAATATACTTTAGCCAATAATTATAAAAATATAAAATATATTCCATCCAATATTCACAAACCTTAACCTCATACTTTAAATCTGAACCTACAATATATTCTATAAACTTCAAACCCTATATCATAAAAGAAATCTTAAACTATTAAATGTTTTTATTTTTCAAACTAACCTTGCATTCCTAAATAACCAGTGAGGAGCAATCCCTGCAATCCTAAGTAAATTAATGAAAAAATTTCATTGCTTTTATTAAGATTCATTATTTTTATCAGTTTGTAGACCAATGGCCCAAAAACCACATACTCCAAAGAAGTGGACGATCTTTCCGAGAAAAATCATTAAAACGCTATGTCATAAGATGGTACAAAACAGGATAAAACACAATACGGCCCACTTTCGACTAAGAAGGCAAAGTAGCCCAATCTTAATGACAATTTATTTTATTTGGATAAGAATAAGGAAGAAAAGATGATAATGGAATATTTCTGAAATGATAAACCTGAATCCCGAACATAAGGCAAGATAGGAGAAAATGGAAGATATGAATGTGTGGGAAAAATAAAACGTGGCCGAACTAGGCGGAGTATATACACAAAGACATGACAAAGAAGAAAAGAAGAAGTTTTTGCTACACAAAATTTCTGGACTTAGAAACCTTGGGCTTTATTTTCGCCAAGCTTAGTTTTCTATTGCTTGCATCTGATTACTAGATGAACATCGAGAAATCAGTTCGATCTCTTGTTCAAATCTTTCGAAATTGAACTACGTTTGGCTTGAACATAGGAAGCCTTTCATAAGGTTTAGTCTCGAATCAATAAAAACCTTTTGACATCTATTTTCTTGTTTTTTGTTTTTTCGTGTTTATGTGGTTACATAAAGAATTTGGACTCTCAAAGAAAGTTACGCTTTCTCCCATTATAAATTTCGATAGTGTGAATTTTGGTTTCCACAGTTTGGCCCTAAAAGGAGGGGACGTATTCTCTTACTAAGGGTAATATGGTATTAGTATTAAGCTAAATCTTATTTCCCAAACTAACCTTGAAAAAGTACTAAAGGGACAAACTCAAATGTAATACATTACATTTAGTCAATTTTTTTATATTGAATGACTAGGGAAAACTTGCATTTTTCTAAATTGCAATTTTCAAAACATATAAAAGATGAATCTACACTATGTTGTTTTAGATGGGCCCACAAGCTTCATTTTATGTCATTTTTCTTCTTCTTTTTACTTGACTTTTTAGACTTACGTGTATAGATTAAGAAATATTTTAATTTTGTATATTTTTGAAATAAAAATATTATTAACTATAAACTTAACTATATTTCAACCAATAGAAAAATAAACTGAAAATATAAATTGTCATATAACATGGAATATTAGTGAATTTTGAATTAAATTTTGAAAATGTCGTCTAATTAAAAAAAAAACAAATCTCTAAAACGTCATTTGTTTAAAAGCAGAGGAAGTATGACATAAATTTTGCGTCTTCATAAGATAAGAGATGAGACAGAGAAAGAAGCTTATTGTGTTTTTCATCTATCTTTTTCACTTGTGTCTCTTCCCGATGAATTTGAATTATTTTTCTAGATTGCACTTCGCAAGTTTAATGATGAATTTATTCAGTATAGTACTTTTCACGTTTGTGGGTCACTAGAATGCATCAATCACGATTTATTTTTCTGCAGGTAACCCATTTGACAATAAAAATTCAAAGTGACCTTATCGTCTGATTATTCACTTAAAGAGGACTATTTTTCTATCTCAACAGTAATTTATAGTAATAAGTTTGGTAACAACAACAAAACCGTGCATGGAAGCACTTCTAAACCAAAACAACCAAAAATAATAATTAACGACACTAATACAATTGATATTTTTTTCTTTTCTGAAGATCGTGGTCTCGTTTCTGCCATCCAGCAGATTGCTGAGAAAGCAAAAGGGTCTGTGGTATTGACTACCAATGATAGTATTCGTACATGTCTTATAGTTTCCAGAGATTAATTAACTTTACAGATACCCTATCTCAAGATTGGAGGAGAAGAAAATTAATTAAGTAAACCAGTTAAAAGTCTTTTTATTAACGATCACTATTCTCCTTTGGCGGTGTCACGTTGGTGTTGAACGCTATGTCATAAGATGGTACAAAACAGGATAAAACACAATACGGCCCACTTTCGACCAAGAAGGCAAAGTAGCCCAATCTTAATGAAATTTTATTTTATTTGGATAAGAATAAGGAAGAAAACATGATAATGGAAGATTTCGGAAATGATAAACTTGAATCCCGAAAATAAGGCAAGATAGGAGAAAATGGAAGATATGAATGTGTGGGAAAAATAAAACGTGGCCGAACTAGGCGGAGTATATACACAAAGACATGGCAAAGAAGAAAAGAAGAAGTTTTCGCTACACAAAATTTCTGGACTTAGAAACCTTGGGCTTTATTTTCGCCATGCTTAGTTTTCTATTGCTTGCATCTGATTACTAGCTGAACATCGAGAAATCAGTTTGATCTCTTGTTCAACTCTTTCAAATTGAACTACGTTTGGCTTGAACATAGGAAGCCTTTCATAAGGTTTAGTCTCGAATCATTAAAAACCTTTTCACATCTATTTTCTTATTTTTTCGTTTTTCGTGTTTATGTGGTTACATAAAGAACTCGGACTCTCAAAGAAAATTACGCTTTCACCCATTATAAATTTCAATAGTGTGAATTTTGGTTTCCACAGTTTGGCCCTAAAAGGAGGAGACGTATTCTCTTACTAAGGGTAATATGGTATTAGTATTAAGCTAAATCTTATGTCCCAAACTAACCTTGAAAAAGTACTAAAGGGACAAACTCAAATGTAATACATTCCATTTTTAGTCAATTTTCTTTATATTGAATGACTAGGGAAAACATGCAATTTTCTAAATTGCAATTTCCAAAACATATAAAAGATGAATCTACACTATGTTGTTTTAGATGGGCCCACACGCTTCATTTTATGTCATTTTTTTCTTCTTTTTACTTGACGTTTTAGACTTACGTGTATAGATTAAGAAATATTTTAATTTTGTATATTTTTGAAATAAAAACATTATTAACTATAAACTTAACTATATTTCAACCAATAGAAAATAAACTGAAAAGTATAAATTGTCATATAACATGGAATATTAGTGAATTTTGAATTAAATTTTGAAAATGTCGTCTAAATTAAAAAAAAAAACAAATCTCTAAAACGTCATTTGTTTAAAAGCAGAGGAAGTATGACATAAATTTTGCGTCTTCATAAGATACGAGATGAGACAGAGAAAGAAGCTTATTGTGTTTTTTCATCTATCTTTTTCACTTGTGTCTCTTCCCGATGAATTTGAATTATTTTTCTAGATTGCACTTCGCAAGTTTAACGATGAATTTATTCAGTATAGTACTTTTCACGTTTGTGGGTCACTAGAATGCATCAATCACAATTTATTTTTCTGTAGGTGACCCATTTGACAATAAAAATTCAAAGTGACCTTATCGTCTGATTATTCACTTAAAGAGGACTATTTTTCTATCTCACCAGTAATTTTTTTTTGGAACACTAGTTTCATTCAAACTTAAACATCCGAACAACAATTAAAAGAAAAGTTGTTTAGAACTCTCCAAACAACAGTCAATACAACATAAAAGATAGCAAACACTCTAAGATAGAAGGACAGCGGATCCAGAGCAAAGCTCGGATGCGTCGATACAAAGTTTACGACATTGCCGAAAACTTGAGAAATAGTCACCGTATATCGTGACGTTGACATCCAGTCAGCACCTCGGAATATCGTCGAGACAAAATCCGCTGTATCTTGAGGCCCCGAACGAACCGCTACACAAGATAACAAAACGGTTATAGATATGGAAACACACCTCCATTCAAATATTGGAGGGAAAGCACTCCTCAAAAAGGAGGTATATGATGATGGTGATGAGCCCGATGAGTCCACCGGTATATGAGAAAAATATCGATTCTTCGACAAAGAGATAAAATCCTGTAAAAATAATTCAATTTCTGTAAAAATCTTGATGAATCCACCAAAAATTTTCAGGAAAATGGCCAAAAAGACCAAGATCCCCCACTGATTAGTGGGCTGTGAAACTTGACTAAACATGTTGAAGTTAAACGCAGATGGGCTTATCAAGCCCACTAACAAATTGTTTTGGCCCAACACAGCAGGAGAGACCAAGGAAGCGCAGCCTCGCCGGGGAGGAAGATATGCAGTGGAAAGAGCACGACGGCCGGCGGAAGGACGTGTTGAGTCCGGTGATGGGAACAGATCTGGTACCATCCTCCAGTTCGGTGGATACAAGCTAAAGCAAAGTGGAGGAGGTCGTCTGACGCTAAGGCTTTCGCGATGAGAAAAGCGGAGCTGCGGCGAGGGACCAGAGGTTTCAAGCGGCGAGTATGGCGGCGGATCTGACTTGAGAAGCCCAGATCCGTTGGAAAAAAACGGTGCTCACCCCCACTAGAGGTGGAAAATCGTAGATCTGAGCTTTAACGATGATGAGAAGCGGTGATGATGGAGTACGTCGTTTGCAGATGGTGAGAAACGCGGTGGATGAAGACGAATGGGGAGCTCCCCAAAAAGTGTCGGATCTGGTGAAGCCCGGTCCGTAAAGGCAACGCCAACGGCTTTGACTCTCGACGGCAAGCCTTCTCCGGAGAGATTTGACACCGAGAGTTGCAGCAGTGGCTGAAGCGATGAAAAAAACTAAGGAAACGAAAGAGAGACGAGGCCGACTCTCGACGGCAAGCCTTCTCCGGAGAGATTGACACCCGAGAGTTGCAGGCAGTGGCTGAAGCGATGAAAAAAACTAAGGAAACGAAAGAGAGACGAGGCCGAGAGCAAGAGAGAGAGAGAGAGCAGAGCTCGACGCCGGCGGTTTGAGACCCCACGACGTCAAGGAAGGGTGGTTTCAGGGGCTCCTCGATTCTTGTGTCCTTGTTTCTCATCTCACCAGTAATTTATAGTAATAAGTTTGGTAACAAACAACAAAACGTGCATGGAAGCACTTCTAAACCAAAAGCATATTCACGATCTATGTATTGTATGTGTTGTTGTTTTTAGGGAAAATTGTTTTTTTGGGCCAAAAAAACAAAAGCATTGTCCTTTTAAGACTAATTTCATTCATTAATTGTCCAATTAGTCTAATTATTTCAAAAATGACAATAATACCCTTAAAATTTTAAATTAATTTTCGTTTATCTTTATTAAATAATTATAATATGTTTAGATATTTTTAATATATAATAAATTATATTATTATAATAAAAATTTAATTAATTTCGTTTATATTTATTAAATAATTATATATATTTAGATATTTTTAATATATAATAAATTATATTATTATAATAAAAATAAGTTATAACATTAAAAAACGTCCACAGTCTAAATCTAATTAAAAGTTTTGTTTATATTTATTAAATAGTTATAATATATTTAGATATATTTATTATATAATAAATTATATTATTATAATAAAAATAAATTATATTTTTTTCCTTTTTGTGAAAATATTCGACTTTTTAAATATGGAAACAAAATATTTTCAAATATTTTCTTTCCATATTTTCGGAACTGCTTATACTTATCCGTAGAATCTGAATTCTACTTTATGTAGAATATATTAACATGTTTGAAAACCAAATTCTACAGATTTTAGATTTATATAATTTGTAGATTATGTATTCTACGTGTTTTAGAGTTATGGACAAAATGCAGAATGTGTATTCCAAATATTTTTAGATTACTGTAATATACGTAGATCTCTTATTCTAATCTTAGTAGAATTAATAAAAATAGTGGATTTCATTTTCCACTTCGCAGAATGTAAATTCTGCAGTTCGTAGAACAAAATCTGAAATTTTTATTTAAACTTTTTCAGAACCAAATAAAAATATTTCTATAATGGTGTAGGTATTTCTTCACATTTTCTTATTTTTCCTAATTTTTCAGACCAATAAAAATATTTATTTCGTTTATTTTCGTAATTAAAAAGGGTATTATAGGTAAAATTTGTACAAAATAAGAATTAGCCTAAAGAGACAATGTCTTTATTTTTTTGGCCCAAAAAAACAATTTTCCCTTGTTTTTTAAATAATTGTCGTGTATATGACAAAATGCTAGACTCTTGTGCTATTTCCAGGTTCTCTATGTGACGTAGAAGGTGATCGATCCCTAGATTGTTTATCTTTTCTACTTGCTATATCTAAATAAAGAATAATGTTTCATTCTACACTATTATCAAAACAAACTCTCGCTTCAACGTTATGTTCTTATAATCAGCTCATATCATGTCATCAATCCCTAGATTGCTTATCCCATCTACTTGCAATACTAAGTAAAGAATAATGTTTCTGTAGCGAGCCATCACCGCCCGACCCAGGCCCAGCCCAGCCGGCACGGCTACACTGTTCCACCAGGGCCTGCAGCCCGAC
>CAJHQP010008539.1:0-26502 GCA_905132765.1 Moricandia arvensis | reverse complement strand
AAGAGGTTTGGTGGTCGAGTGATAGAAGACGTCCATAGGTAGGCTACACCTTTATATCTTCTATAATGCGAGGCATTACCATTGATCGCTTATTTTGAAGAGATAAAACTAATAAACATACACACTTATATATATGTATAACTATAATAATATATATATATATATATATATATACTATATATTCAATAAAATATATAAATACATAACATATATGATTTTAACAGATCAATTTGAGGACTACAAGATCGAGAAGCAAACTGGTATATCGACAACTGAGTTAGACACAGAAAGAAAAATCAACACTTATATCAGGTGGTGAGAAACAGGATATTATTTATTACTTAATTGTATGCATACATTAGTCAAAGGTAAGTTTAATCTCTAATTATTTAACGTTTTGTTGGTAGGTTGAATATGACGATCTGAGTATCAACCCCGCATGTTTCCGCGAACTTAGCTGTCAAGTCACAGTGCAAAGTCACTACATCGTCGATGTATTTCACCGAGGCTAACTTTCATCCTATGACTCATGTCAGACACGAGACGACGAAGGAATATGGAATATGTGAAAGGCTGTAAACAGATTCTACGGATCTGGCAGGAGATTATGCAAGTTCTAATTCCCGGATGAGTTGAAATTGCGTAGTCTGCAGTGTAGTGACGACGCCGTCGTAAACGCAGACGTGTTCGATTAGCAGAGAACGGTGTAGTTGATGCACAGACGGTGACGAAGTAAATGGCTGAATATCCAGTGTTTTCGGATTAAGTTTAAATTTTTACATAATTGATACTGTTATTTACGTAGCGCTTACAACAAGTTCGAGTCCTTCATTATTAGATCCCTCAAGCAGATCAAGTTTCTTGCTTCATTCCTATACCTCGATTCTTACTAGCTCAGAATAAACGTGTTAGTCTGTTATCAAGTTACACTCGAGACGAACAAAGATAATAAAATATAAAGAGAAAACTAATAGAACGAAGAGAAAATAAACTAATCGTGGAGATGAACCACCATTACAAGAAGAAAACACCAATGAGATCAGTAGCATGAAGTCAGAAATGAAGAGTTCTATACCGCATTGATCCGCAGAATCGTGAATACGAAGATGTCCTGAGATCACTGCAACGACGAAGGTGTAGATCGACGAGTGTTGTATGAAAATGATGATGTTCCACAGATAGCGGACAATCGGTATCCGAATGCAACTATGTATGGTCTTATAGGTTTGTTGTAATCACAAGGAAATGAATTTGATTATAGATGTTGTAGTTTGTTAATCACAAACATCAGTGCATTGAGCTGTTTGGTTGATGTGTACAGCAGTTAGAAGTTGGTACGTAGAAGAAGTTATAGAGTTAAGAAGTGCTGTGTTTGGGTTGTTTCGAGTTTAGATTTATATGAAACCCCTTCCTCGTAAACCCTAGTAAAGAGAAAACACGGCATAGATGTGTTCCTCGGTAAAGCCTAGAGGTAGCTTTACTAGACTTTGGACGAGAAAACGAGACGCGGGCATACGCTACTGCCTCGTAAAGCCATTTCCTCGTAAAAGGCCTAGCTAACAGCCTTACAGAGGACCTTACGAGAAATAGAAACACGGGGCATATCTCTTTCCGTCGTAAATGTCCTATGTAATATTACTAGGACTTACGAGAAACTGTAATATACCTATATATATAATCTCGACGCATCCAGTTTCCCACTTGCTTGAGTACGCTTCTCTACTAAATCCTCTAAAGATACTCTCTCTAATTCGTTAGTCTTAGGTGATTAGATTAGAATTAAGATTAGGTGTTAGGTTTAGGAATTAGATTAGTGTTAGTTTAGAATTATCAAATTATGTGTTTACCGTCTGTATAGGTGTAAAATATATGGGAAGTAATGTTTAGGTATGATTTTATATTTTTTATATAGAATGTACAGACAGGAGCAGCTGGTCTAATAAGCTGCGAAGCGAGCTATACGTTCGTCACTCTCGAGGGAGTCACTACGAGACGTGTGACGTCAGGATGCTTCGGTTCATCTTTCGTCACTAGGGCTCACGCGCCGGTGGTTCATCTTCGATTCCCGAGATCTCAGGTAGCTGTCTACGGCGTCCCGAACCACATCTCTCATCCTCTCCTCCACTCGTCGAGTTGCATCGCGATTGATGCAGCGGTGCGCGCACGCACCTTATGCGTGTCACACAGGTGAGATATTTGGGCCCTTCAGGCGAGAAGGCTCGCAGATGTTAGACGCCTATCGTACGCGAACGACCGAACGTATTATGGTATGTTTTAATTTTAGGTAATATTTATTCTTAATTAAACAAAATATTTAGAAATATCTATTAATGATGTTATTTTGTGTCTTTCCAGTTTGGTGTTGTACATTGTGATCGGACTAGCGTCTCGACTGCATTAAGATACCTTCTCGATCCATGCTCCAAACTGAGATGACGGAGACCACACAAAAAGGACGTGGTTTTCAATCGTTCGATGATAGTTTAATTAGTTACTTTATTTTAATTATTTAAAATTATTAGTATTATTAGACTAATCCGTTATTTTATTTTTAACCTGTTACGCAGAAGTATCGCTGACTATTGGATTCATCGGCAGCGTGAAGAAGAGGTTTGAGGCGCACAGCAATGATCACGATTGCTCGACATGTCTACACTGCAAGGGCGACTACCAGGTATAGATTTATAAAGTTATAATATATACTATATCTAATAGGTTGATTATATACTTTAATCTAATAATCTGTTTTTTTAAATCAGGTGATCGTTACGATGCACGTGAAACTCCCAATTGCCACTCACAACCACGTGTGGATCGCCTCATCAGCTATGGGTGCGACTCGTCAGACCTCCAACACACAACTCCCGGGAACCGCATAGACCATAGACGAGCATGGGCAACACAAGGTGCTTTCACACCACTGGTCGAGAAAAACTGCACGCGGAGGGAATTCGTCTAGACATGGTAAAATGATATTTTAATAACTATTTAATTATATTTAATTTTGAATATTCCAAATTAATATTAATTTATAAATAATTCAGGCTAGAGACAGAGTTCTTCGTCTCTGAAAGACACTAACGAGAGGACCCACCGGAACAGCTGGCAGTTTGTAGATCACTGCTTCCGAGCGGATCAATACACGAGGTTGTGCCGAGTTCGACACAACGCCAGACTCAGTTGACTCAGCAGTGACTGGGACTACGCAGTCATATCTATCCACAGCTGTTTGAAGTGACCAATGATTTACGAGAGAGAGTAATATTATCGTTTTACTATTAATTATTAAATAATTTTATTTTCTAATGTTATAATATTTTTAATTACAGTCGCCACTGAGGAAATAGGGCGTGTCAATCAGATGGTTCGGATAACGATGTCCTGCAATGCGACATCGTCTTATCATCAGGAGCAGCACGATGTCAATGCTCAGCTGCGGTCGGAGTTGTCTTCGCTCACCCAGCATGTCACTTCTCTCACCAATGTCCCGACATTATGGCGGTGGAAACCCGCATTTGGAGAGATGTTGCGTCAGAGACGGGAAGCGGAGAGATTCCAACCCAACAACATCCACCATCACAGTCACAGCGGCCACCAACTACGGACAAGATTTCCCGAGCCAGGACGACTTCGTCAGCAATTTCACGACCACCATCCGTAGTTTTTTTTATTTAATTGTATATTATGAATTTTAAAACTTTCTGTATATTATTTAGTTATTTTATAAAATATTTTGTATTTTATTTATAATTTGATTTTTTTTAATTTTTAAAAAATAAAATAATTATATTTATAATTATTTTTTTAATAGGGAAAAAACCATGTCGGAAGCAAAATCTCGTAAGGATTCCAAGTAATATCCTCGTAACATTTCTAGTAAGTTCCTCGTAAGATTTTACTACGATCTACGAGGAAAACTTACTACGATGTTACGAGGAAATGCTGCGAGGAGCTTACGAGAAACCAGACCCAGGACTTTACGAGGAAATATTTCCTCGTAAATTAGCTACGACCTTACGAGGAAAAAAGCTTTACGATGAACGTGTTTCGAGGACGTGTTTCCTCGTAATTTTCTAGTAAATGGCCATTTACTAGGAAATACGAGGAATACCCGTCCTAGTAATGGCCTGAGTTCTTGTAGTGTATGAAGGGAAGAAAAGATGCTTTACGGAGTTGATCTCCACCAATCAAGCTTTCTTATTTTGTACTTTAAGTTCGATTGCCATATTTAGCTATGTTTTTCAATTTGACACCAAATTATGGAATTATTATAAGTATACATGTGCTTTTTTAATTGACTCCAAACTTCTAAATATGTCATTTTCAGCTCTATGTTCATATGCAATAAAAAATGATTGGTGCTTTGTATTCATCAGCTTCATTTTTAACGTTAAGTTTGGACTAACTTTGGCTTGTTGTACACATAGTACACTATCATTTTTATTTTACATACACACTATCGTATGTATTGTACATATGTACACTACCGTACATATCGTACACATTTCACTACCATACTCTGTTATTTATATGTACACGATCTAAAAAAGGTTGTATTTTGAATTAATTTACTGTTTCTTCTATGTCATTATATTCTTTTTAGAAAGCTTCCATCTTCAAAACAATATTGCACTAATGTGTTTTTGGCTTCTTGACTTGCTATATGCTATGATACTAATTAGGTTTTCCGAAAGATTTACTTATGGTATCCATAAGCTTGGTGACAAGACAAGTAAATGTAAACATGTGGTATCAAGACAAACTTTGGTACACATGATTTGTTTGCTATAAACATTTTGTAGGTAGTTGGAAACATGTATACAAGTCAAAAATAAGAATATAAGATAACATATGTACATCTAGTTGGAGTGAAAAATTTAGTAAAAACAAGGTGTACGTAGAAAAGCATTCTTAAGCATAAGTATACATATGTACAAACCCGTTTTCAGTGTACACATGTAACCATGTAAAGACTATTGACCATGAACATCAATATAGAGGAGATATGGTCGCGCAATTCACCACGGCGACGTAGAGTAGATATGGCCGCCACGGCTCACCACGCCGTAGCAGCGACAAAACAGTGAAGAGATAACCACGGCTCAGGTGAGACAAAGAGATGGAGGCACGGTGGTTCGATGGAAACGACGTCCTGGTGATGGAAACAAATATCAGTGGAGACGAAGATGAAACAAACATGATTTTCTGCAAACATGGAAAACGACAGAAGATAGCAACTAACTATCGACTCTTTCACAAGACGTTTACGCCTCACCGTCACGACGATGATTCACGGTTTTGCCTCGTCTCCTCTGTGACTTCTTACTCGCGAGAAACAACCGTGGTATCACCAGCTTCGTCTCTCCCTTGACCGTCGAGATCAAGACTTCCGTCACATCAATTCCGTTACAACCGTGATGGCAGCTCGAGATGGCTGAATCCATTGATCGACTGATCTTCTCTTCAGCGATTGAACTATACACTAGGGTCAACTTCATTTTTGCACATTTACTCTTTCCTCTTTTAATTATTTTCGATCTTGGTCCAAGCTTCCATGATGTGCAAATTTTTCTTTTAATTTTTTTTCTCAAACTTTCTTATGTGTACTCCAAAACCTTTCAATGCATTGTTGATAGGCAATGCAACATACACATGCAAAATATAAACCTAAATTTGTGAACAGTTCCTTGAATTACTTTTTTTCCTAGTTAGCTTATATATATCTTGTTTTTAACATGTATTCTAATTGAATCACTCGTCTTTATGCTAGACAATTTCAATTGATATTAGATAATTAGATAAATTCATATTAAATATTTATCTAATGTACATATGAACCTGTGTACATATTAGCTTTTATAATCATCGTACATGTGGACAATGAATTTTTGTGTACACGTTGACAATATTGGATGTACAAATATTAGAACTTGCAAAATATAGGTAAAAAACTTATCTAGTGTACAAGTGAATTGGTGTATAAGTGATTTGGTGTACATATGAATCATTGCACATGTCGATAGTGAAATTTGTACGTACATGATATAGTGCACACAACAAATAGCTTCTAAAGTTTTAGCTTCATTTGTTTTGTGCGTCTCGTAAAATCTTAGTTGTGTGTTTGTGTTATTCTTGTAAGTGATTTACTTTCCTCCAACTGCCAATAGACATGCTACGTCATTACATGAGAGAAGTATGCATCAACTAACAGTGGGATATCCATTGACATTACTAGAAAACTCAGTTTGGCTCATACCTCATTTTTTCTTTACTCTAAACTAAGAGAACACATATTTTATATAGATCAAAGATAGAAAAATATCTTTAATGAAGAGTTAATTCCATTCTAAGAAAAAATTCCATTTTGTATCTTAGCTAAAATAATTTTTTATTTTACGCAAAAATTGGATTTATTAAAGAGAAATACTTTAGGATAGAGCTAAAAAAGTTTTTGTCATAAAAATAGTTTTCAAGGAGAAAAATGATCAAAATAAGCTATATTAAAGAATGTAAATATACATTTATACTCCTAGAATTAACTCATCTGGCTTAGGGTTTAGACTTATGAGGTGAAGTTTTGGGAGTGAGTTTAAAATTTTAAAAAATAAAAAATTTGAAAAATTAAAAGGTCGTTAATTTCTTTCTTGAAGACTATTTTAGTGACAAAAACTTAAAAAATGCTATTTGAGAGAAGTGCCTTTTATAAACTACAAAAGAAGATTTATAGTTCTAACCGAAAATACGATACACAGTTTTGGTGAAAATTTTGATTTTCCAAAACATCATTTCATGATTTCATTTTTAAAAACTATAAATTTATAGTTTTAATGAAATATCTAATTTTAAGGGGAGGGGGTTTAAACAATAATTATTGCAAGTTTAATATAAAAATATGACATCGACTATTTTTTTTCACATTGAATTTTTTTCCTATAACAAAAAAACACACAAACTATAAAAAAGATTTTTTTGATGGATGTCATTTTAATATGAACTTTTTTAGCATACCGAGGGAGAGAACAAATTGTTTCGAATTATTATAAAAGGATGAGTGACGAAAGATAAATAGTAGGATAGTTGGGAGAATTAATGCGTACAAAAAGAAGAGAAATAACTAGGTGAGTGGTATAATTAAGAACTGTTGAATTCTAGTTGACGAAAATGTTTCAATAGTTAAAATTGGCCTATAATATAATTAAATCACAAAAAAAAGTGATTCTGAGTGTAAAACACTCATTTTTGTATAGACTGGAAATGAAACATTGTCTTTTTTTTTCTTTTTTTGGTAACACGGAAATGGAACATTGTCTAAGAAATTGTATATACACCCTCCTGCATAACCAACAACAAACACAGCTTTCGTAAGAGCCGGTATGTCTCGCTCCAGCTCTAAATGGTTCATATCCATCCAGAACTTCTCTCTCTCCAAGATGGCCAAATCACATTGACGTGTAATCATTTGAACTTTTGCTCTTCTCAATAATATGGATAGTTTTTGACCAAAACAAAATCTGAAAGAAACTCAATACTCGACATAGTTTCGGCTTTGCGTTTTAAAAGACTAAAATATAATTTTAAAAGGGGATTATATTTGGTTATAGTGATACAGACAAAAACAAGAAATGAATTGAATAAAAATCAAATCTAATCAAAGCCTCTTCTTTTTCTTTCAAGGTTCCAACTCTTAAAACGGCGAGCTACATCTACAAATCACCTCACATTGTTTTCGTATACCTCATCTGGTTCTTCGCCTCTAAGCAACATACTCGATCCAACGTAAAGCAGTTTTAAAGTCCTCTGCAGCAAAGAAACCGTGGCTTTTCTCCAAGTGACACTGTGAATATAGAAGAAGTAGAGAGCCAACAACAAGTAATATACAGGACAATTTTTTTTAAAAAAAAAATTTGAGTGTTCAGGTCGTTTATTGTTGTAGTGCTGCTTGTATAAGGTTTCGCTTTCTCCTCTGATCTGTGTCGGAAACAACTTTGCAATCTTCGTTCTCTCGCAGTCCTGAATATTCAGACAAGGAAACAAAAACAAAACATAGAATTTAGTTCTATATACTCTTTGCTACGCAGACTTATGGTATGAAACCTAATCCACAATTCAAATCTTTGTACGAACACACACAAAAACAAAAAACATCGGCTCTATTCCAAAGATTCGGTTCTTCTATTAACCAATATTGACATCTTAAACCTGGTCTTGTATCTTCCAACTGACACATGCAATTGAATCATAGTTTGATGACCCTATTGACAAGATAAACCATTACATACTACCATGTGTTCCACGACTAGACTAGCCACTGCATTTGGGGTTTGGCTCTGATACTACTAGTTTATAGCACTTCACCCAATCTCGTGGCAAAAGCACTTTCGACTTTACAAACCAGCTTACAAATGGAGGTAAGGCAACCCATTTTCTTTAGATGAGCATCAAACAGCTTATTCTTACACAGACTTTTCAAACCAACATCTTTTCTTTACCTTGAACATGTGAAGATTAAATGGTTTGTCAGGATTCATCCTTCTTAGTTTCTGGTAAGTATAGGAAAAACTCAGCTGGTCACGGGGAGTGAAGCGTTCCACCTTCGTTGAACCAAAGACATGAGAATAGGTTCGACATGGAGTATGTGCCCGTACAATGAAAGATCCCTCTGGAACATCTGCGAACATGGTAAACAAGAGGAGTGTAAGAAAGCAAAACGCAACAAATGTAGTGTACATATGACCAATCCCAGATAGTGATTGACCCTTGCATGTTGGCCAACAAAGGGCATATAACCTAAATGTTGGAGTAATAGCTGGCTTTAGCATACCATGACCAAGGATATAGTTGCGCATGCGAATATATAAAACCTCGATTGATCATAAACAATAACAGTAAGGAAATTTAAAAACTCAGAGTGAATCTAATGAGCAATCTAGTTATTGCCACTAACTAATGCAAAACGCTCCCCAAGAAAAAAAAGGTTCAAATGTTGGTTTGTATTAGTTATCCAACAAAAACTTACTGCTAGAAGAAGCTTGAACGGATCTGAAGCATTGAATCTGGTCAGCCCGTCAGCCTTGTAAAACTCAAACTGTTGATCGATAACAGTATGGTTGTACTTGTTCAACTTCTTGTTTTGTGCAACCTCTTCCCATAAGCAATGGCGGTCATAGTGATTGGGATATAGCATACTCGTGACCTTTACGCCATAGAAAGTACTCCAGAATGAGTAGGGGATCCAACTGAAGTCGCAACTTGCTGTCCAACCAGATTGAGTACCTGGAAGAATAAGCAGCAGATGAGTTTCTTTGTGTATTACTATAGATTTGGTTTGCTTGAGAAGCTTTTTGGTTGGTATTGCATATTGCTTCCAGATGCACGCGTATTCCACACATGGCTTTGTCTATGTGGCTCAGAATGACAATTATGCATATGCTTTACAAGTTATAACTCATGTTCTTTCAGGTATTTTGCCTTAAACCTACTCAACCATGGGACACTTATCTGTTTTCTAACTGCAACTGTTGGCAATATACGTGCCGTCAGACCCATAAAAAATGAGAGTTAAAGTTTTGACATAAGTCTTACCTTGCTGATGGAAAAAGTCGGTGTGGCAACAGTTTAGGTATTTTTCCTACCCTTCTCATATCTGCATAAGGAAGATTCTTAACGACAACCAACTTCCACAAACCAATGAATCCTGCTCTGTCTGGAGCATGGCCTTCTGCAGAAAGTGTTTGCATGGTAATCTCGTCCACGAACACAATGAAGCAAACATTTTTTCTTGACAACCGGCTTATCTGAATGAAAAGAAAAAAACGCAGGTTAGCACAAAAAACAAATACCATAACCAATAAAGCAAAAGGAAATAAGGAACACAAAAAAGAAAATATGTCTTCCGAGATTCTTGAAAAAAAATGAGGTTGCTCGTTGAAGCTAGATATTTTTGCAAGAGGAGATACTCCCAGGTCCTGGTAACCTTAATAAGAGATCCTAACAGATAGCTGTCCATGGCTGATGAAAACACCCAAAACCCAAATTTCAGATGCCAGCTATTCATACTCACTATTTGTGTCCCTAGCTCAAAACTGCTTATTTTCATCTATTTCCACCCACTAGTCTACAAGAGTTGGTTAAACTGCACCTACAGTTATACACGTATCACTTGAACTCTAAGAAAACTCGGCTCGCAAGTCTCTACTAGTGACAATGTATGTGCCATTAATACTCAGGGTCAATGTATGCGAGGTATGAAACGATTATGATACACAACTCACTGGTCACAGTTTCCAAATCTTGGACGTGGAAAACAGAAGACCAAACAAGATAAACATATATCAACGATGGACAAAATCATACCATTTTATTGGCAGGAGGTCTCAAGCGATCAGAATTGCCAAAGATGCATGAGATGACAGCGATGTGGCATCTACTGATATAATTAGTATCATCTTCTGTCAGGTCAAATCCAGTAGTTGGAGATCCTTTGGGAGCTTTGACAAAACCACAATGAATTTTCTTGTCTTCAGCCAAGAAGGAATCTTCTCGCTCATGTAAACTCTGATGACCTGCAAACCTAGGCTCCCACTGTTCTTCACCATCAGGTTTTTTCTCATTCTCTATGTAGTGTAAGGAGAATCTAGCAGATTTTCGAGTATTCAAGGGCTCCACTATTGGTTGACTAGAATTCAATAGCTTCATCTCACAAGCTGCACCAGAAAGTTTGAACAAGAAAAGAATGATGAGCAGAGAATACAGAGACAACCCAGGTGATTACTAAGTTTATCACCTGAAGATCTGTGACCACGAGCTCTTCGTTTTGTATCAGATCGTGATGTTTTCCCGGACTTACCACCCTTCCTAACAAGAGAAGTCTCCCCAAGTGACCTTTTTGAAGTATCTCCATCATCCTTTCCTTGAATATGCTCCTTGTTCAGAAGAACCTCAGTAGGTTTTTCTTTGTGGGTCTCATCATTGTCATCCTCATCATGGCCAGAATCAACGTATTCATCCCCTTGACTATCATGAGAATCAATAGCATCATCGTCATCAGGTTCCAGATCCACTGCGTCGTGATTCCCACCACCTTTGACAAGGGAAGCCTGATACTCAGCTTCATACTTGTTTAATTCATTCCGTCCAGCTTCATTGTAGAACCCAACATTCCCTTCACAGTATCTTTTTTCACTTCAACCACTGATCTGTCCACATCAACAGATTCGTCTTCATTATAATCATCATCCCGTCTTCTATCATCCTTATCCCAATACCTCGAGTCCCGTCCATGAGCCACTGAACCGTGACCAAACTCAAGCACCTTCGCCGGATCAATTCTCGTCACATTCGTCAGAAAATCACCGTCGAAAGAATCTAAACAAAAAAAGAAGAAGATGTAATGTAGCTGGTTACAAGAAACAAATCTTAAAGAAAGAGATATAATATCCAATGAACCTTTATCATCATAGCCATTGTTAGTAAAACCAGAGATGTAAAAGTACGCGAGAACAGTGACGACGAGCACAAAAAGGCAGAGAAGGAAGACAACAGAGCCGATTCCAAGGCGACGAATCCTCTCCGGTCGAACGGATCGCCTCCACCGGTTAGCTTTAGTGTGCTGAGTCGCTGCCTCCGGCGCCGTTTCGGATCCCAATCGCTACGTGATCAGACGAACTGCTGCCGCCGACGCGACCGCTGAATCTATCGGTTCCGGATTGTCTATATTGAGGCATTCTAGCATTGTCGACCTAGAGAGATGGTGATTGGTGTTGTTGTTGAATAGATTGACTTTATTTATTTCACGGACGAATATAGATCCAATTTTCACCATTTAAACCAATCTTTGCTTCGGTGAGAAAGGAGGAAACATACGCAGATTACAGATCCGGCGAGTTACTTATATACTACGCTGCGTGCTTTAGATCTGTATACGGTGAATCAAGCCGCTAGATCTGCCCTCACCCGGTCCGGTTATGTATGCTGCACAAACTAGTCCTCGGGATATTATCAGAAACCCCAAAACCGAAACAAAAAAAACAAGACCGAAACCGGACCGAAAATTACAAAAACTTCAACGGTACCTATATTTCTAAACCCAAAAAATGAAACCGAACCAGGTCCGAACCGACAACCGAACGGGTACCCGAATATTTGAATATATTAAAAATATTAACTATTTTTAAATTTTAATATATATAAAATATAATTTATAAATAAAAAAATATCCAAAAAAACCCGGACTATCCGAATTACCCGAATACTTTTCGATTTTTTCTAGGTTTAAATCGAGTTTGGGATTTTTTTCGGTCTTTGGGCATTAAACACAAACCAAACCCGAATTATTTATAATTCGGTTCCAGTTTGAGTTTTATGAAAAATATAGAAACCCGACCCAAACCCGACCCAAACCCGACATTACCCGAACCGAACCGATCAAAAAGTATCCGCTTCCTAAACGGTTCCTAAACATCCCAACCCGAATAACCCAAAAGCTGAATAAACCGAACCGACCAAACCGAAAACCCGAATGCCCAACACTAGCACAAACTCTTCAAATTAATAAACACGGTAAATTAATAATTTTCTTCGATCGATTCAAAATATAACACAAATAAATAAAATAATAAGAATTTTTAGAATCTTTTATTTAAGGGGGTTTTGCAAAAGTAACTCAAAATTTCAACTCAAATGCAAAACTAACCCACCATTTTTTTGGAACTTTCATTTGCCTTATTCACAAAAATGCCATTGTTTTTTTTTTTAAAATAAGTCATTTACTCTATCATCCTCTAGGGAAGTCTTCTACAAAAGTCAAAATTTCTGACAAATTTCGGTCAATTGCAACACCAACTTGTTTATCTGAGAAGACTTCTAGGGAAGTCTTCTCTGGGAATTTCGAGATTTTTTCAAATTCAAAAGTAAGCCAATATTTACAAAGGAAGACTTCTCAAGATGTCTTCTGTAGAGTAGACTTCTAGAGAAGTCTTCTTCGTAAATTTGCAATTGCAAAAATGACCTAAACGGAAGACTTCTCTAGAAGTCTTCTCTAGGGATGACTTCTTAAGAAGTCTTCTCTAGGGATGACTTCTTAAGAAGTCTTCTCTAGGGATGACTTCTTAAGAAGTCTTCTACGTCAATCTTTATTAAACTTCAATTTTCTCAAACTCAAAACGAATTTTTAATATTTCTTGTTAATTAATGTGTATTAGTCAATATTGGGACTCCTGAGTGAAATTCATAACTAAAATGATGATAATTATGAGGTTACAAACTTTTTATGTTTATTAATGTTCCTAACTAAACGTAAAAGACTTCTTAAGAAATATTCTCCGTATTTTTTTAATATGATGTTTTCAGATGATGCTTCAGTTACATGTTGTTTACGGAGAATGGTTGGTGGAAGATAATTCTTGGGATTTTGTGGTGATAATGTCAAAGGAGCGAGAATGTTCTTTTTAAGTGATGGTTCTACACATGATGAACTTGTTGAAATGGCTGTAGAAGATTTTAACCGGGATAAGAACACAAAGGTTGTGGATTTAACTTACTTGTTACCAGACACACTAATGCAACAAATAGCTCCTGATACTCCTCTTATTCATGTTACAAGTGATATACAAGTTCAGAACTTGATCAAGATAAGTAAACACATGTTGTACGTCTTTGTGTATCAAGCTGAGGTAGGATGAGGAATGTTAATGATGCCAACGCTGAAGGAAACCTAGTTGTTGAAGGAGAAGAAGAAAATGAAGTGGAAGATGATGATAATTTGCCTCAAGATATAAATTATGAGGAGGAGAAATATGTTGCTGAAGTGGATGATGAGTTTGGAGAGTAAAGTGAGTATGGAAGAGTTAAGGATGATGAAGAGGAAGAGGAAGATGAAGAGGAAGAAGATATATGTTTTGAGAATTTCAAAGAGACATATGCTAATGAAGGAGAAAGCTCGAATGGGATAGTTGACAACAATATCTATGTCAGCCAGAGTTTTATCAGTAAAGCGGCATTGGTTTCATAGGTGCGGTTGACAGCGGTGAAGCATAATTTCTCCTTCAAAAAATAAAAGACCATTAAAACTCTACTTGTAAAAAAATATCATGTTTCTCGTTATTATGGTAAATTGAATACAGTTTTTTTGTTTGCTCACAAGGAGTTTGTCGTATTTTCACTACCTTTGGGTTACTTTTGCATTTGATTGAATTTGGAGTACACTTTTGCATTTAAAATCAAGTTTTGAGTCATTTTTAGCAATTTCCCCTTTATTTAAACATACAGTCTCACTAAAATCACAAATTAATAATTATTTATATAATATTTATATAAATACAAACAAAATATTGTATTAGGTTTTATATTCATAATGGAGTCCATCTCTATTTTTTTATTTACAATTCAAAATATTTTGATAATAATTAATAAAATTATATCTAAAAATACATTTAAATTCTATGAAACATATTTCATATACACCAAATAGTATAACAAAATGATATAAAAGTCAAATTTCTAAGATTTAATTAATACATATATACAACCAAGTCAACTGTTTTTATTTATTTTAGAAAAGAAAATATTCTAAAATAAAAAAAATTTATAAATTAATAACTCTATAAATTAATAAAATTTCAAAGTCCTAACATTATTATTTATAGAGTTTTTATTGTATGTGCATTTTTCTTATTTATGGGATTTTGGATCCATGGTAAACATTTAAATATACGTAGAAATATGTGTATATAAAGAGTTCAATTGGGAGTTTAAGGTGATTTGTATCCAAATGACAAATAAACTATTATTTAAACATGTATTTTAAAAAATTATTTAAAATCCACTGTTATTGACTTGACATATCATAATGTACTCTTAGATCCACTCGTATTGAACATATTTTAAGTTGTGTAGTTTTAAAGTTTTCAAGTTATTCTAGAGTGTTTGGATGGAGTTTGGTAGTTAAAAAATAAAACTCAAATCTTATGTTTTTTGGTGATATTCTCGAGTGTTTTAACAAAATTCACTTTAAACTCTCTGATTCATTAGGGGCGTATTGAATGTGAAATTTGAAGTGATTTGATTTTTAATAAGTTTTCAGATGATTGTAGCTGAATAAGAGGATTTGGGGGTGATTTTTGATAAACCAAGTAGAATCCCAAATAAAACTATCATATTTGGATTTTTTATTTTTATAACTAACAAACTCCTCTCAAACACTCTAAAAATAGTTAAAACACTATAGAATTAGTTAAAACACTCTAAAATCTCCAACTTCAATTTTGTTCAATATCTGTGGATTTCAAAGTATTTTATGAAATGATATATTCAATAAAACTAAATTTTAAAATATATATTTTTAAATCTACGTTTGAATAACAATGGATTTGTCATTTTAATACAAATTACCTCAAACTTTGGATTGAATACACCCCTAAAATTTATTTCAAGTACAAACATATAATATAAATTAAAGTTACTGAACAAATATTTTCTTTTCTATTTTTGTCTACCATATATTAAAAGACCAATGACCAAAATTTAGTAGAAGAAGATTTGATAAACAACTCAGTACAAGAAGCCCACCCGAAGCCTAACAATAATAGAGTTATTTTTGATGAAATATGTGTCAAAATCCTAGTTTCAGCGTATCTTTCTACTTGTTGTTTCTAAGATTTGTTGAGGGGTGAGTCACCGCTTGGTTTCCCAGAGATCTCTTCAACCATCTTCTACGCCGAGCAAGCAAGAAGCAAAATCATTAACAATTGCAAGAATTCTCCGTATTATTTTTCTTCCATATCATTTTTCCATATCAACCGTTAACACATATGAGATGCCATTCTCCAGATGTGAAAAGCAGCGAGAAAGTTTCAGAAATTTACAGAAGGAGACTTCGCTAAAACACTTCTCTAAGTGAGGAGTTTCAGCTCTACTGAATATGGCAAAATCTTCAAGTCTTCATCAATCAACTCAAAATATTTAATCACATTTTAGATACTCTATCCATATCTTTCAAATGAGAAAAATATTGACTCTTATCAAGATTAGGTCTCAAGAATAACCAGAGAAAAAAACTTGTGATATTAAACGAGATTTAAATCTTGAAAGAGGAAAATATGAGTCAGAGCAAAACGATCTGCCTAAAGCGGAAGTTATTGTTCAACCAAAACCCGAGAAAATAATAAGAGCTTAAGATTTGCCTAGATTTTGGTTGAAGAAACACCTCAAAACTCGCCAAAGCAAAGACAGATTCGAAGACGAGGAGACAAAATCGATCAAAGATCGAACATTTACAACAAAAACAAAAAAATATTAAGTCTCCTCCCCTCTGAAATATGAACATGTGTGAAGAGGGGTGAAAGAGATTTCTCTCTCTAGAGAGAATAGCGAGACACCTCTCTCTAGAGAGAAGAGAGAGAACCACACACTAATTACTACACAAATATTAATGATGGAATTAAGGTATTGTAACAAAAATTCTAGTAAATTTCATATGTATATATTATAAATAAGAACTTGCCACATTATATTTTTTCAACTTCAGTTTATAAGACCATAAGAATATGATACAAATATATGTAACTAGATGGACGGCCCCGAACTCAATGTGCATCAATCAATATAATTCTTAGATTCATGGTTATATTGATATTCAATATATTCTCTATTCTCTTGTCTTAACATATTATATGTTATGTGTATGTAACTATTTATGTTTGTTTATAAATAGTATTAAAACGGTCATATATAATACTGAACGCAACAAAACATTGTCATAATATTATGGCGCTATATTGAAACTAGTTGTTTGATCATACTTAATAAAGAGAACTGCGTTTACATCGACAATAATTTAGTTTCCACTCCCATCATCAGTCAAGTCTAATGAATGTTCGTCCTTTTCAGTTGCCAAAAAGAACTTGAGTTTATAATCAAATACTTAAATATATGAATAATATATTTATTGTTATCTAGTTAAATAATAATAAAGTATGTAACATATATTGAACGTAGGTCATTTTCTATAATATTTGGCTGTATTTGTCAATACTTGTGAGAGTAACTAATCTTGGGGGTAAATCTAATTAGCTATATTATGAGGAGGTTGGTAATTTAACGAGAAAATACAAACAAAGAATATCATATGAAAATTGATTAATATTCCACCATTATGGTAAAGATATTTCAGCATCTCCAATATAATGACAATGAAATCATTCTCGCTTAAACTGAACGACAATGTCACCTATTGCTTGGCATTCAATTTTACGTTCACGATATATAACAAACAATGTTCAGAAAAGGTAATTGACATTATATATATACATATGTATATAGCTATATATATGTGTGTGTGTGTGTGTGTGTGTAGTATTATATAGTGAAAAGAATATAAATCTCATCTTCAATAGAGAGACTCAGAAAGCACGATAATTTTTCTCTGTGTCCAAATTCCAAACAAACTGAACTGATGTAGAACTAATTACCATGTCAATAGTATCTAAAATAAATATAATATTTAACCAAATAACCTTTAGAACTATATAAACAATATCAAATTAGATTATTACTCATCAACAACAATTTTGAAGCCAAGTCTCCTATAAATTATATCAACTAATCTAGAAGGAGAGGAATACAAAGAAGACGAAATAGAAGGAATGGACAAATAATGGTGGATACACTGAATTTTAGTTTAAATATGTTATTGTTTTTCCAGGTTCTACCAACGTTTTTTTTTACCTTGAAATATTTTATAGAATACTAATTGATCTCTGTGAAGTCATTGACAAAATATACAGTACATTCATGTGGAATAGTTGCTTAGATTTTTTTCTCCTAGTATAAAGGTAAACATAAAAGATCTTCATACATTTGTAAAATTTACCAAGTTATTTGTAAACTGTAATATATATATATATATATATATATATATATATATATATATTAAAACCGGGCTCTGATACCATAAATCGGAATGAAGGATAGCATAATTAAAGACTTAATATAATAAAACAGAAATATGGGCGGTTAGACCAGCCACTTAAACACAAAGCATAAACTTTAAAATAAGAAAATAAACACAAGAAAATATGATTGAAACTTTATTTATTAAAAACTTACTTAAAAGAGATCGTAGCAATGTTCTCGATTACAAGGATGGGAGAGGAAGCAAGAGAAGATATGGATGAAAGAGTATGAAAATAAGAGAATGAGAACTTCGTTTACAACTGAAGCAAGAACTCTTTTATATAGGAGTTTACAATTATACATTCTAATAAAATAAAATAAAAATACAATATATGGATAACTCCACTAGCAAAAGATTGCTCCATTAAGCTCCATAATTGCTTGTTGTCTGCTGGTGGTGGACCTTAGTCATCATGGCTACAAAAGATAGCACTTATTTGTTGTTTTGGAATTTTTATCGGGTATTGCGACAAGAGATCGTGGAAAATATTCGTAACAATGTAACCGTCCGTAAGATACATTTTGGATACTGAGGAGATTTTATTTCTTGGGGAGAGATTTTTAGACTCCACTGTTGCGAAGATTTCTTCATCGATATCCGGCACTTGGGACCCTGAGTCACTTCCTGAAGTACAAGAGATTTGATCTGACATTGATGGTAGAAATTGTAATGAGATTGCCTTGATTTCTTCTTCAGATTTTGCACCTGCCAACATTGCTAGCATTTTGGATTTTTGAGCGAGGAAAAAAGTTGTCTCTGGTGTTTGTTTTGGTGTTTGGTTAAGTGTTTGGATTTTAGAATTTTGTTCCTTTATCCAGGTAAGGATATTTGATGGGTAAAGGTTTGAGGAGATTTTGTATTTATCCCACCACTTTACTCTGAATTTTCGTCGGATAACAGGAATTGGATCAGAAGTAAATTCAAGGGTCCATGAAAATACTTAAGGAATATTAGAGTCAGGCGTCTAAGTTAGACGCCTGACTCTGATATTAAGATGTTTCTGGAGTTTCTGTAGTTTAGAAATATGGGCGATTAGACCAGCCACTCAAACACAAAGCATAAACTTTAAAATAAGAAATAAACATATATATATATATATATATATATATATATATATATATATATATGCAGTGAATTATAAATTTAGTTAAGAACATGACATAATTTCAAGTTGTACAATGTAGGAGATGCCAATTTGACTTTCCATTTTTTAGTAGCTTAACTTGAATATATTGAGTGTTTTCTTGAAAGATATTCAAATTTCAAAAATATGTATAAATTGTCATTTTTGTGTAGATAGAAGAATGCCTTTCAAAAATAGAGAAACTTCAATCTGTTTTCATAAACTTATAGATAGATGAATTAAATAAATATAAACATAACCTGTTAAATTATTATTTTCAAATTACCAAAGTTTTTACCTTTTATAAGGGAGTAATTATATGTTAGAATATATTGAAACAAAAATATTGAGGCAATCTCAATAACTTTATACTATAACTAGTTTACACACAATTGATATTGTGTAGCTTTTCAGATCGTAGATAAGCTTCTAACAAACTCATATTAATGATTATATAATTTGATAATAATCTAACCCTACAAAATAAAACATAAGTCTTTTTTAATTATGTTCACACAAAAATAAAAAACAAATAAAGAATATCCAAGTGGGGTTTCAAACATAAACATTCATCTATATAACATATTCGAAAGTTCTAATTTGATAAATTTAGTATAAGTTCATTCCTACCATGAAGAAGACTGATAATGACACCCTAAAAAACACTATGCTTCATTATGACCTTTTAACATATACCTGAAAAATAACAAAATAATTATAGTACTATGATATGCAGTAATATCTATTAGATAAACTTAAATTAACTGTCAGCTAATAACTCACTTGGACATTAACATTTCATCATCGTCACTAATAGGATTGAACTGTCAGCGAAAAACCATCTTCGCGTGATCAATAACTACATAATAAACATCCCAAACTGTAAAATGTATTACTGAATTTTATAGAATCATATTATAAAAATGAACAATACAATAACTCATACCTTAACCTTCAATGATTTTCTAGAATCTTAGAACGCATATTATGGGTTACTTCCAAATTATATCGTAAGAATCATAGATATTCTTTGCAATATTAGCACCTGCAATATTTGATATAATTGCATATTTACTGTACAAATTATATAATAAGAAATGACAAACCTGTTTGTAAAAATATATAGTAAAAGTATTTTTGATTATGTAGTTCAAAACGAAGATAGAAAAGAAAATCACATATGCTTCTTCACGATCTCTTTCAATTATCCATCCTACCAAATAGCTCAAATGACATCTAACAAAAAAAGTGATTAATTTTAATATTTTAATAAATTTAATATGACTACAAAACGTATAGTTACCAACTAAATACTACATATTAGCTTTCTTAGAAAATTGTTTTTTTTTATCAAAGTTAGAGCATTGAAGATATAAAAGATGAACTCATGGTCTAAGATGAGTAACACTTGTATAAGAAATGAACTAAATCTTGTATTTTAACTCGCTGAACGAATTGGACCAGAGAATTCTTTAACATCAAAACAGCATAATATTTTTCAATCACCCTGCCAAACTTATCTTTGAAATTGTGTACACTTTCAAGCATCATCATAAATGAAATTCTCACATCCTAATCATAATAAAACCCAATATGATGTAATAAAAATAAGAAATACTTATATTTTCATAAAAAGGAAAATATGTATATATAAAGTGACAACAATAATACTAAAAACATTAAAATTTATAATATACATAGTAACCTGAAAATTCAAGCAACTAGAGAAGCCATTGTTTTTGTCAAAGGATATATGCAACGAGATGTAAGATCTAACTTGTTTGTTACACAATACCATCTTAATGGTTTTGTGAAGGCGTTAACTTGATTCCACATGCGCAATATTTTAATACATAATCTCTATCTTGTTCGATTATGTTGAATATTTTGTAACTAATCCAAATAAGAGAGTTGTTTATTTGATCTTTCTCTAACAGTTATTATTATGATGTTTAAACATTTAACTTACAGAATATTTGATAATAAATGACATGAATATTGTTAGATATTTTATATTAGTATAAGAAGGACTACAAAATTAAATGTCATAATTATGACAATAAGTTTTCGCGCAAACGTTTTATTTTATTATTAATTATAACTTAAATAACAATATAATTAAAATAAGACAGAAGAAAAATAAATCAGATCCAAATTGCAAAAAATGGTTGTTATCAATATCTAATGTCATGTATGCATTTTAAATGGTGTGATAAACAAAACCATTAACATTATTAAGATAAAAATAAGAGAATAATAGTCTTACAACATGTCGCATCTTATGTAATAATAAAGTTCACCAAGATGATCTTCACATTTAGCTACGACATATCTACCGTGAAATATTCTACAATAAGGTCTCCAATCTCGTATCTTCGTATACCAAACAAAAACAGATGAAAATTTCGCATACATATGTCTCTTGGCGTCTGAATATATTGTATTAAACTTCATTCATTACAGAAATTTAAACTTCGTAAGAGACAATGATGATACGTTGTCTAGGAAAAAATCATTTAATAAATCAAGTAGGTAAAACGGCAACACCATCATCTTACTCCTATATACTGTTATGATGGTCAGATATTCATCTGGGTAAAATAACCGGAACCAAAGAATTAAACCGGAACCGAAGCGAAATATCCAAAACCGGAGCCGAACCAGAACCCTCATATACTCGAATGATTTCTATATCTGAAATAACTGAACCAAACCGGAACTGAACCGAGAAACAAACAGATACCCAAATATATAAAATATTAATTATATATATATATATAGCATACCTCAATATGTATTTATAATTTAAAAATCTATTAAAAGTATTCAAAATAGTTGGAGAAAACTAAATTATTATAAGGTATCTGAACTACCCAAAAATATTTAAACCCAAAACTATCCGAACCGAACCGATACCTGAACCGGAATCGAACCCGAATCAAATTGAAACCAAGTTTTTTTGGTACTTCCTTGTTCTTAGTTTACTATCCGAACAATCCTGAACCTGAAACTATTCAAACCGAACCAAACCGAAAATGTGCCAAGTAGTAAATGGATCCTCTAGCCACCTACCCAAACTATCTGATACCCAAAATACATGAACTGAACCGAACCGATACCCAAAATGCCGAAGCCTAGCCAGATATATGGCATAGTTTTATACATTTTAACAAATTATTTACTATTGGAAAGAGTGATTATTCTAATGACACAATTTAAGCATATAATTAAGAGTAAATACCTAATTCTTCAGTATCTTTGATTCTAGTATTTTCCATGTTCCATGTAATCCACTAGTCTGAGTTTTTTGTTTTATTGTATCTATGATTTTTCTCATATTTATTTTACTACTAGTGATTGTTCCGCGCTACGCGCGGAATGTAGATTTAATATGCTTCTCAATAATTGGTCTATAATTGACATTTTAAATTTAGGGTTTTAACTCAAAACATGGTATTTGGTGTATTTAAAATGATCATGAAATTTTAGTGTAATGTTAATGATTGGATTATTTTGACATGTGAATAGAAATGCTGAATTGTTTATGGAGAAGTGCCAAAATATGTGGTTCGACCAACGTTGAGTTGGCCTAGTGGTAAAAGGGTTGCGCTGTAACTACCGCCACATGGATTCAACTTTCGTTGGAATGGACTATTTACAATGCTTGGGTTCCGACAAAGAGATGAAATCATCTTTTTTTTACCAAAAAAAAATATGTGGTTCATATTAAAAATGGTGTAACATACAGACCTTTTTGTTTGTTTCAAGGCATTGTTAGTTTGCAAAGCAGTTGTATTACTTTTGAATATTGCAGTTAGTGAGTATTAAACACTTTTATATGAAGAAGAGAAATTTTTCATTTGTTTGCTATAGTAACATAAGTTATACCTATTCATGATTATAATTGGTGACATGCCATATATGATGTTGATTCTATTGTTTTCAACATCCCTGGGTAACACAAAAGTTGTTTGACCCATTTTTTGTAGAATGACATTTTGATTTGTTATTAATACTAAACTTTACCTTGTTTATCTTTATTATTAAGTAGTGTGTCTAATTTTGTGAGTGTGTATTTGTTTGAGAATTCAGGATAATGCAATCCAATTAATATTGCAATGGATGGACTTTAGAGGTCTAAATGTATTGCTTTTTCCAGAAATTTATGGATGTTTGTTTTTTTTAATTAGTCTTAGTCTAATGTAGGGTTTCCTACTGAAGTCATGCCATGGCTAAACCTGTTGCTATTTTTAGTATGAGTAGAGGTTATTAGGTTTTAATTTAGAACTCAGATCAGTTTAGTCTTAGGATATGGGATGGTTTTTCTTTTGTTTTTGTTCTTTGGTTTATAATTAAAAAGAAAAGTATTAAAAAAAATTTCTTCCAAGAATCGGTTTATATATTTTTTTTGTTATTCTGTCAACCCTAAAAATTAAATTTTTGTTTTTATTTCATAAAATTTTGGGAATGTTAACTATATGATTAGAAAGAAAATTACACTTAAATTCAAAACGACATTTATTTTGAAACGAAAATTTTACTGTACAATAGTAACTAAATGAAACAAAGATAGTAAAAGATGAAGTAGTTTTAGGTATTGTGGCTAAAATTGAATGTCATAAAATTAATTTAACTATGAAAAGTGAGGACTGAAAATTAAAAGACAAGAATAATGATTAAATCTGTTGAATCAATTTTTTAAAAGGCAAAATAATCTATAACAATAATAAATTTTTTAAAAGGCAAAAAATTTGAAGACTGAAATATGTATTGCCCCTAAGTATGAACAAAGCATCAATGTTAACACAATGACGATGGTTAGCCAACTTGTATGCAGGTTCCAGCTTGTCTATGACAATATCAAAGAAGCTTCATATATAAAATGATTTTGGCATTTGAATAATATGTTGGGTGTGGGTCTGATGCGCTGCTCTGTTTAATGTTTTGTTATGAAAGCGATTTGCTTCTTTAAGGAAGCTAGTTAATTGTGGAAGGGCTTGGTGATTCGAGGGAAGAGGCTAGGAAGACTATTTAAGGAATGGAGAATGGTAACGCGGCAGCCTTATTGAGAAGAGCTATATTATTCTTATTGCAACATGAACCTTCAGTACACAGATGGTTGGAGGACCATAATATATGTTCGACCAAAAAAATGAGGACAAGAATATCCTTGACTGCAGCAATTGAAAATTCAATTAAATCATAGACTGTCAACTTTAAACCAGATGGATCCATTTATTCAAGTTATATATGTGCCCAAAAGTATTCTTCTCGCATTTACCATGAAAACAACAATCAACCATGGGGGTGATTGGTGAATCAATGCACTAAACTTAGATATAAATTAGTGGGGACATAACTACACGAAGACACTCCCAGCTATTCCAGTCACTGGATTGTTGGTATTATGTTCGTTTTGCAAGAAGTAGCCTTGCTGTTGTTGTCAAGCAAACTGCTCGCATATCCTAGCTGTCACACATGTAATGCACATAAAGAAAGTTAGTCTGTTTTTGATTTTAATTTTGTAAATGAGAGTAACTCGTAAACTGGAAGAGCTGGAACCCACCTTTCCAAGGTCATTGAAAACCTCTCTGTAAACAATATTACTTACATCATTTGTACTGCTTATTGCATCCGTTACGTCAAGTATTTTGAGACCACCGGGTATTGTTACTCTTGAAAGTGCTACGTACGACAAACACCGCATCGTAGGTTTCATCTGAAATGGAAAACTCCACAAGGTATCTGTCATACATAACCAAGTTACATGCCAGATCAAGAGTTACGGGTAGAAGATTCAGTTAGCTGCAAGTATGTTCACAGTTTGTTAAGCTATATGTTGGTTACCTAACGACACCAGCAACATTTGAATCATCACATCCAAGGCAAGTGAACGAAGATACACCCACTCGGTTATACCACGCTTTGTTGTTGCGCTTAGCCTCTCAACTTGTCTCATCCACTAACCAGTTCTAGCAATAAGATACCAAAATTGTACACGTCCTTAGCTTCTGCTTCTTTCCCTGATGCAACACATTCTGGTGAGATATACTCATTGTTACTTCTGGCTTTATTAGCTCCATAATTCATCATCATCTGGCATCAAACTGCCCATTTCCAAAGTCCATAACCCGAGGTTCACACTCAAAGTCTAGCGACACTTTGCTAGCTCTAATATCTCCCTGGACTATAGGCAGGGTTGCATAACGGTGTAGGTAGCTGAGCAAAAGACTAAAAGTTTCAGAAACTAAGAACATATTAAACTTGTTCTTGAATGGTTTTAGAGCTTGAGACTCACGCAATGGCCTGAGCAGATCTTATGGCAATCTTTATCCGAGTGGTCGAATCTAGAGACCACTATGTTGAATGCTCGCCATGAAGATTTGAGACATGACTCAAGTTCGGCATGTATCATAGACAAGAAGACGTTCATGTCCTTCATCACAATACCCACGAACAATCAACAAGTTCTTGTGACAAATACTGGAAAGAATCTCGACTTCAACAACAAAATCTATATCTTCTGTGTTACCCCATGCCTTGAATCTCTTAAGCAACCTGCAAGAACACAAAAGATCGAATAAGCTAGCAGAATGTTTCACCTCGCAAGATGAAAGAAGCACGTTCTACATAATAATTTATGTTAAAGAGAAGAAAAGTTGAGATAAATATACTTGTGAATGATCGGAGAGTTGTCCCCAATACACACTTGCCAAAGCGACCTGCACCGAATTCGTTGTCGTAGTTAAATCTGTGTGTGGCTGAGGGAAGGCTCCTTCGATGAGAATATCTTCCGAGATGGCTCTGTCTCCACTTTCTTTTTCTTGTGTAAGCGTGACATCAAACCAAACTTAACCTCAACTATATCCAAAGAAAAGCTTTTTAAGACCAACAAATCAAGAAACGACAAATAGAGCCATTTCTGATCTTCATAACTATTCAACGATTAGTGAAGTTTATAACAGAGCATCTATGTTTTTCTAGAATTTTCCAACAAAAGAAATAAAATTTAAATGAAAACCAATAAAGACGAAGGAAAGGCATGAAGATTGGAGCATAAATAGACTCCAAAATTGATATAAAAATCTTGAACACTAATTAGGAAGCTGATTATGAAACTAATGATCAAATTGAAGAACAAACTAACCCTGCAGATATTTACCATGATTTCGTAAGAAGCATCAAGCCAAATAAGAAAATCAAGAAGAAGAAGCATCTTCGGTCAGATTTCCAGGAACCCAGAAACTTGATTCCATCCTCCAGTCCACAATATCCTTCAATAGCTTGTCCGGTAAATCTTAAATCGGATCGATCTTCTTGACTTAAAGAAAACCAAAGAGTAGGTTATTTCTGACTGAGACAAACAGAACACAGAGAGAAAGACATAAGTAATACCTGTAGATCTTCCAACCATGGCTTCGAAACATAA
>CAJHQP010008538.1:0-26504 GCA_905132765.1 Moricandia arvensis | reverse complement strand
TCGACTCAAGAAAAGGAAAAAGACTCAAAACGACAGGACTTAGGGTTTAAACAAGAAAATAGAAAACTAACATTGCCCGGTTTAAGACCAAAAAGGAAAGTTGCAAAATAAAAGAAAATAAGGCCTAAGCTAAGTCTTGGCCTCGAACCCTGGTTGCTTGTGGGATAGGCGAGTTCTAGGAACCACTAGACTGACCCATCTTACCTGCACAAAGTGTAAATAAAGTAAAGACTTCCCTTGGTTCAGTGTTGGCCTTCTTTGCTAGGTAGTTGATCTTGAGGGCGTCTGGATCAACCTTGGTAGAACTCATGACTTGGTCTTCTATTTCTGGTACTTTAATACTTGAGTCTTTAAGGCTTTCTTCATCAGGAATGGGGTCTTCTTCCACATCCATTCCTGCCACATAACCATCCTTGTCAGTTTCAGCCAAATGAGCTTCCTTACCTGGAGTGATATTGAGTTGCGCAAAGGCATTGCTCAAGTCATCACTTGACTCGTTGATATGCTCTACTTTGGTGGGTTGAGCTATTGGCATGTTTAGTGATTCGTCCATATTGTCTAGGATAGCTTGAACAGCAAGTATGAATCCATCCTTGAGCCTCCTAGCCTTGGAACGGGTCATGGGGCCTTCTGTGACCTTAGGAATGGTGATGGGAGCTTGGTTCTGGTCCATGACTTCATCAACACCAGATCATCCTTGATAGAGTAACCAGTACCTGATACATCATTCCACAAGTGTATCAGTCCTCAAGAGATAAACCTAACATGGATGTATATAAAGATAAGTTCAGGTTTACTCCCTTTTCTAAATGTTGAGGAGTGGCTGCTCTTCACACGCCACTTGAAGCCCTCACTTGATGAACTCCTCTCGGATCACTGAAGCTCTTCAACACTCTCCCTCAAGCTTGAGACCTCTTTAAAGGAACAAGCTTGGACGGTTTGAAGCTTCATGATCCGGCATGAACAAACCATTGCAACCTTCCTTCATCACTCGCCAACTTGATGGATTGCTGGTTGATCCATCAGCTATCTCTTTAACCACCTCACTCTAGAAGCCGCATTGATAGAGTAGCCTTCTTCATACACAGCCAAGACTGCTCTGAACAGTCTCTTGACTAAGCATGCCACTGCCTAGACCCGGTTGGCTCCTTCTTCAGTTTGCTTGCAATGGTGAGGAGGAAACAGGTCACTGTACTTAGGATATTCAGGTAGCTCACTTAACTCCCCTACTCAAGCTTGGAGTGAGTCTAGGTCCAAGCTTTCAGTGAGCAGTATAGAGCTTTAAGATCAGGAGTGCAACATCCTAAGGACTGCACATACAACCACTGATCAACCCTTTCCTTTCAGTACCAGTGCCTTAAGGTCACCAGTCTCCTCAAGACTTAGGTGGTGACCTCGCCTTGTGTGTCCACCCACACACACCAGCGACCACTCTCCATTGCTTTAACAATGGGCACTGCCTTCCTCTTGAACCCGGATTGATGATGGACTGGAAACCCTCCTGAAACATCACTTAAACTCCAAGCAAGATAAGACACAAGCATTGGGATCAATCCTTGACTAATCATCAAGTTTGATCACTAATGTCACAAGCTCTACAACAGATTAAACTAGACATTATCAAGTTCTAATCTTTGCAAGCAACCTCTCTAAGCACAAGCAAGTACATTTCAGATTCAAGACAAGCTACTTAGGCATTTTTCAAGCTCCTTAATCTGCAACTGACATGAATCTAGATGCATCAATTTAAGGCAGCAACAAGGATGATAATATGCAATAACCTTAATCAGTCTCTAACTCATGAATGCAACCGGTTTAGATACTTTAATCAACATCAAACACACATTCATTTAGAGCTGGGATTAAGCATCATTATCATCACACAACATCAGTCTCTATGCAACAACCTTAGGCGATTTCATTTCATGACAGCAAGCAGGTTTAGACATACTACTAACTCCCTAACAAGCTTCACTAGAATCAGGTTAAGCATATTCTCAAACACCAAGCAAGTCTCTTTAAGCATCCTAGGACAGATTCTAAATCCATTTCATTTCATTTAGCAATCTTAAGCATATCCTCAGGTTATTCAACTCAACACAACACACAACCAGTCATTATCACACTCAATATCAAGAAGGGACAGTAATAGCTTACAGTCAAGGAACCGGATTGATTCCTTGAACCTCCAATGGCATAAAGGTCATGATTTTACTGGATCTGAGAGTCTGGATCGTCACCCACCTCCTTCTCCTTCAGTCTAGGACCACCTTCTTGTATCTCCATCTCAAAAGGCCCCTCCTTTCTTCATATTATCAGCTCGCCCTTCTGGATGATCTTCTTTGGAACCCGTATGAACATGACTCTTGAACAAGATGGATCTGGGAAGGTTCATGACGCCTCTCCATCCACCTTTGCTTCCAACGAGTCTTCTTCATCTGGTACAGACAGGAACAGCTGAGAGATAAGCAGAACACTCCACGGATTCAAGCTTCTTCTTTTTCCAGAAACAGATCTTGGATGGATGTGTCTTCAAGGTTTGGTTTTGAGATGAGAAAGAGTGTGAGGTTTGCGGAAGCTTTAGCTCAGGTTCTGATGAACCTGGCTCTGATACCATGAAAGATTTAATAAACTCTGGTTGTGTAAGTGAGAGGAACCCCAATGGGGAAGATGAGAGCTTTACAAGGTCGGATGAGAGTGAGACTGATGAGAGAGAGAGTAAACGAGAGAGTATAGAGTTTAGGGAGACTAGAGAGAGATTAGAGAGAGACTAAGAGATTTGTGAAGAGAAAGGGGAGAACCCCTTGTTCTGCTTATCATTCATACTCAACATTACAGTGTTTAAATAGAGCAAAGACAATACATTAGGGTTTACAAGGTTTGAAATGAGTGAACCAGAAGCTCTACACGTTCTGGATACAGCCTGGCTGGTCAAGGGTGAACTTGGCTGAGAATAGGCCACCAAGGTCCATGTATCTGTCCAGTCAACCGTCCAGGTTCATAGTCCAAGCTTCCCTTCCTTTCCAGTCTGTAAAGGTGTAAACCTTATCCACAAACGGTCACAGCAAGCAGCATCTCGCAGATGCCTTCCTAGATGCCATTCTGATCCCATCTTCTTCTCCAAACCATCCGAGACTCTTTCTTCACCATTGGAGCTTCTTTGTGACTTGGGATGCAAGGTAAGTCCTAGGGTTGTACGGATTTAGGGTTTGGTCCGTACAACTTGACCCGGTTTTTGCACAAACCTAAAATAACTTCAAATGGTCGAGAATAAAGTTTTCCGGGTTGGCTCGTCCGTACAGGCCGTACTGTCCGTACGACCGTACAGTACGGACGACCCGAACTTTGCACATCGACCCATTTGATCCCAAACTTCTCCCAAGCCTTCTTCCTTCATTGTAAACCCTTCCTGAACCTCTTTATGGCTCAGCATTGCCTTCTGGACCCTCCTTAAGTCTTGACAGAACTTCTAAGAGGTTTGGTCCTTTCTTTGCTCATAACCTTTAGTGATTGATTTATCACTTCAGGTTTAACACGGTTGTCTTGCTTGAGCCAGCGCCATTTGAACCCTCTGAGATGTGAGCTCTGGCTTCCCTCTCCTTCATGAACTTGGACGGCTTGAGATGTGGGTGAAGGATCCATCACTAACTCATCTTGTGGCCATGCTTCTTGCAGTGATCACAGTTACCATTGAACCTCCTGTCTTCATACTTGTTGAAAGCCGCCTTGTTTGCCATTGGAGTTTAAACCTGATGACTTTGCGCAGCTTAGTTAGCCAAGGTAAGCTCCCCCTTACCTCCAAATAACCCAATATAGCCATGTTCCTTTTGTATATGAGCACACACATCTTCTAGAGATGGGAGCTTCTCAGCTCTCAAGATATGCTTGATGAGGCTGTTGTAGGCTGTTTAGGGTGAGCAGGAGTCCAAAGACCTTATCTTGCTTACGCCTCTTATTCAACTCATCAGCATCAACCGTGCTTGGTCTCAGCATCTCTAGCTCGGACCAGAGTGCTCAGAACCTCCCAAGATGCTTAGTGAACTCCATATCCTCTTGTAGCAACCAATTGATTGCTCTCTTCACCTCAAACACTCGGCTTAAGTTTGAGATGTTCCCATACACTTTCTTCAAGGTATCCCCTAGATCCTTTGCGGTTTCACAGTAGCTATAATCTTCCATGATAGGAGTCTCAAGGGATCCTTGAAGTAGTGTCATCACCATCATGTCTTCTTTCTGCCATTTCTCCACCTCACTCTTGGCACTTGCAGCTTCACCTTCTTAAGAATGAGCTTAGGAGCTTCACCGGATGTGATATGACCCCATAAGCCCTTACTTCCCATAGCAGTCTTCACCAGGCAAGACCACAATAGATAATTACTCCCCTTGAGAGTAACCAGAACCTTCATCCTAAAACTATCCATCTACAACCAGCTTGACTTCAAAAGCTTGGAAACGAGTAGATATATACCTTAGAACACGGATGAACCCAGAAACAAGAGAAAAGGTTGAGTCTTTGAAGGTAAGAACGTGAAAGACTCAAGCTTTTACAGCACACAAGCTTCAAACTTCAGTCTTCAACTCGGATCTTCAAAGGGTTTTCGTAAAGCATGGAAAGAAAGGAATGGCCAAGATCAACCCAGCCGCGCCTAATTTGAAAAGAGAGCTTCCTGGCCAAGTAAATGGCATCAGCATCTTTGACAAGATGCTGATCCTTTCTAGCCTTGTGCCAGCCTGTCCGTGGAGAGCTTCTTCCTTTCCAACTGATGGATAATGTTATTTCGCCAACGGACCACTTCTGGTAACTTTAGTTTTACCCGGATGGTAAAACTGGTCGAGTGCTTTTGGGTCGACCTTGTACGGCCTATACGGCCTGTACGGCCTGTACGGCCTGTACGGCCTGTACGTCCTTGTACGGCCTTTATGGCCTTGTACGGCCTTTATGGCCTTGTACGGCCTTGTACAGAAAAGGTCGACTCAAACCCTTCCCTTTTCCTCCTTCTCTCTATTCAACCCAAAGTAGATACCTCAACTTAACAAACAAGGAAGATGATGTATCCAGGAATGCACCCATGGACAAACCAGCTGATGAAGATGCCTTAGCCATTCCAGAAGGTCCCATGACTCGTTCTAGAATCAAGAAACAAAATGGAGCCAATAGAGGATTACTTAGACTCGTGTGGAATCAAGAAGAAGGTCTTGGACAAAGCGTGATGATCTGGGATACCTTGATCACCTTTCAAGCTATCTCCTCATCTAGCTGATTTAGTACTTAAGCAAAGTACTTGTGTGTGCTCTTTTCTTTGCTCTCGGTTTTGTCCCAAAGAGGTTTTACGGAGGAAGGTTTTTCAACGAGGCCACAATCTGCTTTAACACATCTCCTAGGTTCTAATATCGGTCCAAGCCTAAGAAGACTACTCTATCTATTTACCTTATGTTATGTTTACTCTATAGTTTTTATGTTATTAAGTTTTCAAAACCTAAGGAGCGTGTTCCTTGGTTTCTATTTAAACCGTTGCATCCCTCATTCCAAAATAAGCAGTCTTTTAGCGAAAACCCTTTTTCTCTCTTCTCTCTTGTCTTTGGACGAATTGAAGGTTGCTGATGTGTAATATCCGGCTTTGGTTCTCTGATTTAGTGTGTAATATCTGGATCAGAAAGCCTTGGAGTATCAAGAGTCGAGCCATGATGAGGACATAGAACCAGACATCAACATCCCCACCCTAAGACAAGCACCAAGAACAAGATCAGGAACCAAGGGGGTGATTGCAAGCTTCTGTGAAGCCATTAAAGGATTGTTTGCCAAGGCTAATAGCAACCCCAACTTAGATGACATCACAAACCGTCTAGACAAGCTCTCCATTTCCGGATCAGAGGTTATGAAGACTCAACCTTATGTTATACAAGACGGTCCAAAAGATAATGCTATCCTATGGTCTATCCTTCCGCATAAAGAGATGGTTTCCTTATTCACCATCTCCCCACTTAAGTGAAACGGTGAGTATCAAGGGGAAGAGGCAAGCTTTCTAAACGACAACACTTCACACTTCTGCTCTTCTCCTAACCCCAACGGCTACCTTACCACAATTCAAATCCACCAGAAAGGTAAGTAAGGTAAGCATATTTCAATATTTTATTTACTTGATTTTCCTTGCAGGTTTTGGGTCTTTTATTTAATTTATTTTCGAATAAACCAGGCATTGTTTAGCCTATGCTTTTTATTAGGTCCTAAGATTGAGTCATTGTATTAAATTTGCTTCAAGACCCCTAGAAGGGCATAGCTGCATCGGCGAGTATATAAGCCACTATAAGCAGCCTTGTATCATTTAACCTATTATGAAATATACGAGTCAGTTTGCCCCTAGCAACTAAAACCCTAAAGTCTTTCGTGTGTGTGAGAAGCCGCATAGAGAGCAACCAGTCTTATCAAGCTCATCCCCATAGAGTTTGTGGCGACTTTCGATCCATCTGATTGAGTTCATCAATCTATTCACTCCATCTCCATCCCTTGTCCTTGTTGAGTTGTTTATACGAACAAGCAGCTTGGATCCACACTCCATCTTCACGCCATCCTCCATCCAGTGAGATAGCAAGTTGGTTACACGACCATTTGTTGTTTCCCATCCCCCACTGATCCGTTCTAAGAGCAATCAAGCCGGTTATCATCTCATTCCATTCCATCCGCAAGAAACCTTATCACTATCACCTCCATACATCCACCAAAGCTTGGTACTCATCCTCTATCCATCCAGTGTGAGAAGGGTGCTTCCCGTGCCCATATCATTTTGGTATCAGAGCCGAAAGGCTTCCATTCAGGTTAACTCTTTCTTTTTCTATTAGATCGTTTCATTCTGTTAAGAAAAACCATAAAAAGTTAGTGTTTTGCTTGCGTTTTTGATTTCTGCCATTGTTAGTTTGTTAAGTTCTTAGTCTATAAAAACAGAAAAGAAAAGAAAGAAGATGAGTTAGATAGTTGTTTGATTCGTTTGCCTTGGAGAAAAATAAAAAAAAGGGTTAGAAGTTAATTGTTGCATCCGGTTATTCCTTTTCTGTCATATTGCATATCTAGAATATTTAGGTTTCCTTTTTGGGTTTGCACTCGAAAATTCAATAGGATATTCACCTAGTAACCTCAGTAACTCTTTCTTTTTACCTTAGTTCAATTTCGGATTTACTTTTTCATACTTATAAAAAAAAAAGTATTGCATACATATTCATATAGGGTGGTCGAACTTTCCATAATTGGAACTTGGGATATCACTCTTGTTGCATACGTCCTTGCGTGTTATTATACCCTAAGGTCGGTTCATTACATATTAGTTTGCACTAGTTCAAAGCACATCCTTGCATATTGTTACTTCTTAACGTCCATTTCCCATATTTTCACTTGTTCTTGAAGGATCTTGTAGGATAAGCAATGGGAGATAGCCCTTCATCCACTGATGCTGCGACCATAGCTTAGCTTCTAGCTACCATGCAATCCATCAGTGAAAGGATGGCTCGGCTGGAGCAGAACCAACAAGCTCAGGCCAATAACCCAAACAACAATCCGGCAAGAGGCCAACCAAGGCGACAAGAGCAACCACCAGAAGGAGATGAGACTGATAGCGATATGCCTAGTCTGGAAGAAGAAGAGCAACACCCTCCACCTAGGAGAGATGCCAGAGATAGAGGAAGGAACCGAGGCAGAAACTATAATCAAGAAGAAGAACACCCATGGCAGGGAGGCAAAGACTTGAAGCTCACGCCACCAACCTTTGCTGGAAAGGTTAACCCTGATGCTTACATTGATTGGGAGACAAGGATGGAATACATCTTTGATTACTATAACTACTCGGAGGCAAGAAAGATCTCTCTAGCTGCTGCCCAACTCACTGACACTGCCTTGTCATGGTGGGATAGGGAGACTTCAGAAAGGAGAAGACTTAGACGTGGTCCTATTGCCCTTTGGGATGACATGAGAGTCTTACTGAGGAAGAGATATGTGCCAAGCTACTACTACAGAGACTTGCAAAAGAGGTTCAGGAAGCTCACTCAAGGGAACAAATCAGTAGAAGAATACTATGAGGAGTTTGATGCACTCAGGAACCGTCTAGAGGTACAAGACTCTGAGGAGACCTTGATGGCACAATTCTTAGATGGGTTACAAGACCGGATCACAAGAAAGGTGGAGAGGCAGAACTATGAGCACTTCCATGACTTGTTGCACTATGCTATTCAAGCCGAGCAACACATCAAGAGGAAGACCATAGCCACCAGCAGAAGCAAGAGTACTTGGACACCACCAGTACAAAAGAACAATGACAAAGGCAAGTCCATTGAGGTGGAGAGCCGGTTCAAGAAGAATCCAGCACCAGAGGCTTCCAAGAGCAACAAGACTGATCAAGGGAAGGGTGCTGCACCTAGGAACCGTGACATTACTTGCTACAAATGTCAAGGGAAAGGACATTATGCCCGAGACTGTCCTAACCAAAGAGTAATGATCCTCAGGGAAGATGGAGGATATGAGACTCAAGAAGAGGCTGAAGAAGAAACGGCTGGTACTGATGAAGAGATCACTGACTATCCAGATGAGGGAGAGATACTTGTGACCAGGAGAGCCCTAAGTGCTATGTTTGAGCCAGAAACCATTCAAAGGGAAAACATTTTCCACACTAGATGCACCATTGACTCTAAGGTATGCAGTCTGATCATAGATGGAGGCTCGTGTACTAATGTTGCTAGCAAGTACTTGGTTGACAAGTTAGGTCTCAAGAAGACAAAGCACCCAAAGCCATACCGGCTCAAGTGGTTGAATGATGAGACTGAGTTGAAGATTGGTGAACAAGTGGTGATCCCATTCAGCATAGGCAGATATGCTGATCAGGTGACTTGTGATGTTGTTCCTATGCAAGCTGGACATCCCCTGCTGGGGAGACCTTGGCAGTTTGACAAGGAGACAATCCACAATGGCCGCACCAACTTCTACAGCTTCACTCACAACAACCGCAAGCACAACCTTGCTCCTTTGACACCACAGCAAGTCCTAGACATGCAAAAAGAGATGGACAAAGGTAACAAGGCAAGTAAGATTAACCTATACATCACTTCCCAACAAGTTTTAAAATCATTAGAATGCAAAACACAGGTGCTACTAATGATCTTTAAGGAAGGTGTGTTGACAGGTTATGAGGAACAAGAACTTCCCCCATCCGTGGTTCAACTCATTGAGAAGTTCCAGGATCTATTTCCAGAAGACATACCCACTGGTTTACCACCTATTAGAGGTATATAACACCAGATTGACCTCATTCCAGGAGCTCCATTACCAAACCGCCCAGCCTATAGGGTGAACCCGGAGGAAGCCAAAGAACTAGAGAAGCAGGTGCAAGACTTGATGGATAAGGGATACATCAGGGAGAGTCTAAGCCCTTGTGCTGTTCCTGTTCTATTGGTGCCAAAGAAAGATGGGACTTGGAGGATGTGTGTACACTGCCGTCCCATCAACAACATAACCATCAAGTACAGACACCCAATACCAAGACTTGATGACATGCTGGATGAGCTCAGTGGTGACACTCTCTTCTCCAAGATAGACCTGAAGAGTGGTTATCACCAGGTTAGAATGAAGGAAGGTGATGAGTGGAAGACTGCCTTTAAAACCAAAAGGGGACTCTATGAGTGGCTAGTGCAAGACTTGATGGATAAGGGATACATCAGGGAGAGTCTAAGCCCTTGTGCTGTTCCTTGTGAGAATAGACAGATTCTGGTGTGTGAGTGATGTAGAAACAGAGTGTGGTCGAAATTATAGAGAAGAGACTGATGAGAGTAAAGGAGAATCAAGGAGAATGCTGCTGGAGAACTAAGAGATTAAGAGAGTATGAGTGAGTATCTGAGAGAGATTAAGTGAGAGGGAGAATCACAGAGAGTATGGACGAGATTAAGAGAGTAAAGAGTGTGGGGAGAGTGAAGTAACAAGAGAATATTGAAGAGAGAGAGAACTCCCCTCTGCCTTAGAGGTTTCACAATACACATGGGGTGGCTATATAGCCAGATTACAAATTGCAAGAGAATAAATAAATATTAAAGTAGAAATCTACTAAACAAATATTATTGTAGGGTTTCTGATGAAGCCAGGAGGATGCAGCCAAGGTGAATCTCGACCAGAGGGAGTAGATAGTGACAGGAGAGAGATGGGCACAGTCTGGTTGAGTGAAACTGACAGGTCCAAACTGCTTTCTTCTTAGGCAGAACATGTGACTTTTCTTCTTAATTAAATCTCCACTTGCCTCAGCTCTCTTCAACGGTCTGATGCTCCATTTAAACTTCAAATATGCTTCAAAATATTAATCTGGACGAGTTCCCACCTTCCTTGCCTTCCAAGTCACTCTAGGTTAAGTTTGGTTACTTGGAAGCCAAGACTGTACGGACTGCCTTGTGTAGCAAGGTTGTACAGACCAAACTCTTTTCAGGTATCTATTCTTCTCTTTGTTTTATTTATCTCTCAGATCAATGGACCACACTCAGCCATGCTTATTTCTTCTCCATTCTAATAATGACTTAGTTCACAAGACTGTATGAACCAGTCTCAACTTGGAGTATCCGGATCACTCCTTCTTCTTCTTGTTTCTTTATTTCTTTGGATCATGAACCAGCTTCTTCTTCTGGTCATTCTCTTCTCTATCTCAACACTCCCCCTCAAGCTTGACCATAGGATATCCTTGGACAAGCTTGGAACCTTGAAGAAATCCCTCATTAAACCCTTAGTATGCAAAACCCAATGGGACAAAAACATACTAAGGAAAAAGAGTAGAAATCCCCAAGGCCTAGGGATTGGCCAGTGAGTCTTTGTGCCTTAGACCAGTGTGGTTAGACACAAAGAGCTCTGGATCACGGCCCTTTCTTGTGCTGCAAGGGTGAACTCCACCCCTTGCACACATCAACAACCCGGAACTCATCTCTTGGCCGGTTTGGTATCTCCCCTATCTTCTGACTACTCGCCATTCTGATGGGGTTAAGGACCTCCAGATTCTACTCCAGAGAGCTCCAACAATGTTAATCATGATGGGGAGTGAACTCCACTTGAATCCCCCACTTGGTAGACCAATTTGGATCATGAACTCCATCACCCGCAACTGATCTCTAGACAGCAGAACGCCTGCAACTTGTAACTGGTGTAACTTCCAAACCGTAACTCCTTTTAGACTGATTCCAATTCGCCGCGTGCCCTTGATGAGTGTAGAATGTAGGGAAATTAGTTTAATGGTCAAATTCTTCATGGTGAGGAAGTTATCCTCCTTTTCCTGAGACATGCCAGTGTGAACTCCATCACTAGCATTCTTCTTCTTCTTCTTTGATCTGAGTGAACTCCACTTCTGATCTTCTGGTGAGACTATGGACGTCTTGAACCTTCAGAATACTCACCAATACCCCTCCTCAAGCTTGATCCAGAGATTATAGGTGATGGACCAAGCTTGAAAGGTGAGCAAAGATGAGTATTGAACCAGTGATGTAGCCATGGGCGAGCCAGCTGATCATCCAACAAAGGACAAGCCAGGATGGATGGAAGGCGAGCATACTGAGCTAAAACCAGCTGGAGAGACTGAGGAAGAGCTGATACAGAGTGTGGCTGAGCTGAAACCAGCTGAAGTGAGAGTGGTTGAGCTGAAACCATCTAAGGAGACTGAAGATGAGCTGAACCAGCTAAGTGACACTAACTTGGAGCTGGATGAGCTAAATGACACTCACTTGGAGCTAGATGAGCTAAGTGACACTAACCAGGAGATGATTGAGCTGAGTGAGCTGAACTTGGAGCAGGACGAGCTAAACCAGCTGAGTGACACTACACTAGGTCGACCTGAGCTGAATGTGAGTGACACTACACTAGGACAAGCTGAGCTAAATGGGAGTGACACTGAAGCTGCCATGGACCTAGCTGGACAAGTGATTTTTGGCCCAAATAAGAAGATGGATCAGATTTGTTTCTCTCAGCCCAAAAGGAGTTCAAAACCAAAGTTAAGGGTCCATTATCTCTTTCTGATGGATCAGCCACGAAATTCAAGTCCAAGAAACCTTATGAAGCTATTTTGGATCAAGGGCCCCAAGAAGAAGTGTTGCAGCCCAAGGAGAATTATCATAACAAGTTCATTATGGGTTTGTTTCTTACCAAATTCGACCAGGCCTTTATTCAGATGTTTTCAGACCCATTCTCATCCAGAAATATCAGAAAAGAGTCAGCAAGAAAGTCTTGGTCGTGATCATCCAAGAGCCATTCAACAAAACACTTAAAAGTGGTCAAAAAGTCTTAGTCTTCATTTCTGTTTCCTAAGTTCCTAGTTTTCTACATCATTTCTAGCTTTCTACATTCTTGTAAGACTATATAAGGATGCTGCACGACCTCAATAAGATCATTCACCTTTTTGTTTAAAAAAACCTATTACAAACTGTGAATCCCTTGTTCAGCTTCTGAACATTGTATGCTTAGGAGTTAATTCTCTGCAAAGCACTTTGTCTTTAGATCATTGTTTGTGTGGGTAAACTGCACGATCTACTGACACTTCTACACAAGTTCTGGTCAGTCCATAGATCAGTTTTGAAGAACCATTCATTCATTCCATCCACCATCAGTTCGAGTCTAACCCATTCAAAGCAACCTGCGTGTGTTAGTAACCACCAGAAGTGACCATTCAAATCACCCTCAAGATCAGTCAGGGAAATAAAACCAGAAGGTTTGCATCATTTGGTATCAGAGCAGATTGAGGGCTACTGATTTGTGGTTTGATTTTGAAATCTCTTTCTCTCTTTGGGAACCTATTTTCTGATCTATTCATCTTCTCTGTCGAGTCTCTTTTTCTTTTCTATCTATCTGTTGTTCTGCAAGGAGGCCAACCAGTTTAAAAAAAAAAAGAAAAGAAACAAGAAAAGTAACAAGAGGCTGAAGAGAAATCCAGCCAGACTGAAGAGAAATCCAGTCTCTGGTGGTAAAGCTCCTTGCAACCAAAAATCTTGCAATCTGTCTATCTTTTTCTTCTCTTTGGGGTGGGAAATTGATTCTATACAGGCTTGACTTTGTTTGTTGCTGAGCTACTGGATTCACAGAGAAAACTTACAGAAAAATCAGAGAGAAACACTTGAGAGAAGAGAGGCTTTGGCTATCTATTTGTGTACTAACTTTTCTTGTTGAGTTATAACAGGAAACCATGGCTGGAGATGTCAGTAAAAGAAAAAAGACAAAAACCTATAAGTTTGATAAGATCCAGATGGCCATGATGGCTACAATGATGAAAGAAATGGATAAGAAATTTGAATTTAAAAGAGATTCCTTTGTTACTGATAATGTTTTGGGTACTGATTGTCAGGTTCAGAAAGATGCTAAGATGAAAAGGAGGAGCCAGGATGTATCCAGTGTTACCAGACGTCCTGAGAGAAACCCACAGCCCAACCAATTCAGTTCTTCCACAAAGAGTTTGCTTGGAAAAAGACAGCACTTGTCAAGTAAAGAAAAATCAGGTTTTTACAAAACTGATTTGTTGCAGGAAAAGTCACAACCGGGGAGGCTGCTGGACACACCTATTAGGACGAGCAGGGGACAATCTATACTGTCCAAAGAGGAAGAAAAACTTGTCCATACTCGTGATGATCAGGAGTTGCGGCTTAGAGTTCTTAAGCAGATGAATACTCCCCAAAACATCACTGATATGTGTAACCAGATATTCAAGGAACTAGAGAAGGACGAAAGAAAGAGTACAAGACCTTCCTCAAAGGTTCCTGACCCAATGAGTTGCAGCAAGCAGGAGCAGATCATTCAAGAGATGGGAACATAAACAACTAAGGTAAGGAAAGAATCTGAGACAGAACTTGGTTGTTTTCTTTTCTCTCCTCAATCTGAAATTGTTATCAGTAATACTTGTGATGGACTAACCTGTGTTGAACTGGTGCAACCGAGTAGCCTTGATTCAGTGTCTCAGGTCTTAGAAGAAAACTCAGCAGGAGAAGCACAAAAGAGTTCCCCACCAGAAGAAGTGTTGGAGCAGCCAAACAACACTGAAGTAGAAGCTGAAGATAAGTCATTCTCTGTGGAGTCTCAAGAGCACTGTAAGGAACTTGTTATGGTTAATTCTGTGCCTGACCTGTTGGTTATAGATAGTTCTGATGATGAGAAACGTTATGGTCTTGATAAAGTGAAAGAATTTTATGTTTCAAACTCTGTTTTTGATAACATGATTTATTCTTTTAAGGAACTTGAACCAGATAGATTCTCTGATCAAAAACATTTTCACTGTGATCATAACTTCAATCCTGGTCTCGTTTTGAATTTTGAGAAGTTTATGGAACATAAACAAAGCTTTGATCATCCTGGAAAGGCATTAGAACTTATTATGCAACAGTCTGTTTTCTGTTCTAGGAAATCGTTTGATTCATTTGTCTTCAAGGAAAATAGCTTTGTTCTGAGTTGTTCTAAGCAAAAACTAGACAATGGTGATTTGCTTGCATCCATATGTGCCTTGGAAGAATTCATGGTTAGGAATTTGCATGAACCAAAATCACTTAGAGCTGAAACTGAGTATGTTTTTGTTTTGAAACTTGCTGGTTTATGTTCTGGAACTGCAAGATATTGGCATGTTTTGAGATCACACTTTGAGAATGGTGTTGTTCCAAGTTCTGATGATATTCTGGTTTATAATACCTTCTTTGATAAGCATATTGAATGTTTGAGGCATGTGCTACATGTTATAAAGAAGAAATGTTTGATTTTTGATCTAAACAAGAACATGTTTTGCACATATAATTCTGGATATCTAGGTTGTGTTTTGAGTGTCCAGGATCATCAGGATAAGTCTCAAACGAGTGTAAGGTACGAAAGAAGATACCATGCTTATCAGCCAGACATTTGGAAAAGGAAGTATTTGAGGGAAATGGCCTCAACAGTCCAAGGAAGTTTCTTTCCAAAACTTTTCTTTGCTGTTGCTTACATGTTTCTTTGCTTGAACCTTCTTCTTAAGTCTAATTTGTTTCCTTTTGATGTAGGAGATACAGATTTGAGGACAAATCTTTTTAAAGGAAGAGGGGATGATGTAGCCATGGGCGAGCCAGCTGATCATCCAACAAAGGACAAGCCAGGATGGATGGAAGGCGAGCATACTGAGCTAAAACCAGCTGGAGAGACTGAGGAAGAGCTGATACAGAGTGTGGCTGAGCTGAAACCAGCTGAAGTGAGAGTGGTTGAGCTGAAACCATCTAAGGAGACTGAAGATGAGCTGAACCAGCTAAGTGACACTAACTTGGAGCTGGATGAGCTAAATGACACTCACTTGGAGCTAGATGAGCTAAGTGACACTAACCAGGAGATGATTGAGCTGAGTGAGCTGAACTTGGAGCAGGACGAGCTAAACCAGCTGAGTGACACTACACTAGGTCGACCTGAGCTGAATGTGAGTGACACTACACTAGGACAAGCTGAGCTAAATGGGAGTGACACTGAAGCTGCCATGGACCTAGCTGGACAAGTGATTTTTGGCCCAAATAAGAAGATGGATCAGATTTGTTTCTCTCAGCCCAAAAGGAGTTCAAAACCAAAGTTAAGGGTCCATTATCTCTTTCTGATGGATCAGCCACGAAATTCAAGTCCAAGAAACCTTATGAAGCTATTTTGGATCAAGGGCCCCAAGAAGAAGTGTTGCAGCCCAAGGAGAATTATCATAACAAGTTCATTATGGGTTTGTTTCTTACCAAATTCGACCAGGCCTTTATTCAGATGTTTTCAGACCCATTCTCATCCAGAAATATCAGAAAAGAGTCAGCAAGAAAGTCTTGGTCGTGATCATCCAAGAGCCATTCAACAAAATGTAAGAAAATGAAGAACAAGCTTAAGAACAGAGAGAGAGAGAGAGAGTTGAATCCGTGAGAGAGAGAGAGAGAGTGATTTTCGTGTGCAAGAGAGAGAGAGTAAGAAGGAACTCTTTTCCTTAATTTTCAAATGCTTACAAGAGGATTATTAATAGCCTAAGGCTTAACTTAATGGGGAACAAGACAGAAAATAAAGTGGAGACAAAGGTAAAAGTGTGTTTGGTCTCCAACAGCTAGATTCTCATTTGAATTTGAATTCAAATGCAAATCTGATCTTCAAGACTGTTCAAGACCGTTTCCTTGTCATTGGGAGAGTTCCCACACGTGCTTATACTTAGGCAGATCAGATGCTTGCCTTAGACTCCAAGTTAGGTCACTCAGAAGTTCTACTTGTCTTGCAAGTCACGTTTGAAGACTAGGTTGTACAGAGAGACTTGTTCTTCAAGTTAACAACCAGTTAACTCAACTGCGGCTTAATTCAAATTCATCTGTTTCCCTCTAGCTTCTTATCTCAACAACCAGATGTTAATCTGATCTTTATTTCATCCTTTTTATGTCTGTGTCAATACTCCCCCTCAAGCTTAGCCATATGATATGGTTAAGCTTGGAACCATGAAGACACCCCTCGTTAAAACCTTTGTATGGAAAAACCCAATGGGACAAAACCATACAAAGGAAAAAGAGTAGGTGCTTCATAGTTAAGAGTTTTATGATCTAGACAAGTCTATGAGTCCCAACCTTGGATGGATGAACTCACAGACTTTGGTGCTTGCTCCTTTGGTGAAGATGTCAGCTAGTTGATCTTCACTTCTTGTGTAGCAAGGTAGTATGATTTGCTGCTCCACTGCTTGCCTCACCTTGTGGCAGTCTACTTCAATGTGTTTGGTTCTTTCATGAAAAACTGAGTTGCTGGCAATGTGAATGGCAGCCTGGTTGTCACAATGCATTGTGATGGGTGATGTTGTCTCGATTCCCAAGTCCCCAAGCAACCCCTTGATCCATAACAACTCATTGGTGAGCTTTCTCATAGCTCTATACTCTGCTTCAGCACTCGAACATGATACAACCTTCTGCTTCTTGCTTTTCCAAGTTACCAAATTGCCTCCAACGAATGTACAATACCCGGTAGTTGATCTCCTATCAACCCTATCTCCTGCCCAATCAGCATCACAATATCCAGCGATCTCAGTGCTTCCATTGCAGCTCATCCAAACACCTTGACCAGGAGATTCCCTTAGATACCTTAAGATCCTTTCCACCATATTCCAGTGATGAACTTTAGGAGCTTGCATATGCTGGCTGACTTGGTTCACAGCAAAACAGATGTCTGGTCTCGTAATGGTTAAGTAGATTAGTTTTCCAACCATTTTCCTATAGAGACTGACGTCTTCAAAGGAGCCATCTTCAGACTCCCCCTCACGCAATACTTTGTACCCTTCCTCAAGAGGAGTTTTGGCTACTCTTCCTCCAAGCTTTCCTGCCTCATTTAAAATATCAAGTGTGTACTTCCTTTGACATAAGAAAAGCCCCTCTTTAGAGCGGCATATTTCAATCCCTAGGAAGTACTTTAGCTCACCCAAATCTTTGATATCAAATGTAGATTTAAGAAAAGTTTTAGTTGAGGTGATACCTTCCTTGTCATTTCCTGTGATGATTATATCATCAACATAGACCAGGATAACAACAATACCTTGCTGACCTGAGAGTGTGAACAGAGTATGATCTGCCTCTGACTTCCTAAACCCTCTTCCATTCAAGGTTGTGCTCAGCTTGTGATACCAGGCTCTAGGAGATTGTTTTAATCCATAGATAGCCTTCTTTAGCCTCAATACGTTTCCTGGTTTTACCATGCTCTCTAGACCAGGAGGAGGATGCATATACACTTCATCTTCTAATTCACCTTGAAGGAAGGCATTCTTGACATCCATTTGCCATAGATCCCATTCCAAGTTGACTGCCAATGAAAGCACAATCCTTATGGTGTGAAGCTTAGCTACTGGTGCAAATGTGTCTAGGTAATCTTCTCCATAGACCTGAGTGTATCCCCTTGCCACAAGTCTTGTCTTCTTCCTCTCTGGTTTTCCATTTGCTGGGTACTTGATGGTAAAGATCAGACGACTTGTCACAGCTTTCTTGCCTTTGGGAAGCTCAGCTTCAAACCATGTATCATTCTTGATCATAGCATTGATCTCGTCTTCAACTGAGGTTCTCCATTCCTCCAGTTCCATTGCCTCTCCATAAGACCTCGGAATGTACTCTTTATCCAGGTTACTTATAAAGGCTTGGTGTTCTTGAGGATAATGTGCCATTGAGCAAGTCGCTTGTATTGGATGGGCTATTGCATTGCCGTTGAAGTATACTCTGGTGTTCTTCCAATTTGATGGGTGCTGTTTCACTCTGGTACTTCTCCTCAATGGTTGAATCTGTTGCTCTTCTACAACAGTTTCCACATGTTCCTCCTGATCTTGATCTTCCTCCTGATCTTGATCTTCCTCCCGATCTTGATCAGATTCTTGCAGTCCATCTTGATCATGTGCTGTTTCTAAATCATCCTCTTGTTGTGATTCAGATTCACTGCCCCTCTCAGGATCAGGATGGACTAGGTCGTCATTTGGTTCAGCTTCTCTGCTTTCTTCAGCGGCTGGGGAAGGAGAAGGTCTCCTTTGTTCCTCATTGTTTGAGGACGGACTGATGCCTAGATTTTCCAGTATGATTCTCAGGTTGCTTGCCCTATCAGATGATCCATGTGAGAGGTCCTTAAGATTTTCCCAACTCTTCTCATCATAGTATCCCTTTGATTCCACAAACTTGACATCTCTTGAGACCATTACTCTTCTTGATTCTGGTGAGTAGCACTTATAGCCTTTTTGTGTATGGGAATACCCAAGAAACATGGCCTTAATACTCTTAGGTTCTAGCTTGTTTCTCTGTTCACCTGGTGTCAAGACATAGCACACACACCCAAACACACGCAAATGATCAATAGGAGGTTTTACTTTGTTTAATACCTGGAATGGAGAAGTATCTTGGAGGATTTTGGTTGGGATCCTATTGATTAGATAGCATGCTGCCACTACAGCATCTCCCCAAAATCTCTTAGGAACATTGGTGTGAAACATCATGCTTCTTGCAACGTCCATAAGGTGGCGATTCTTCCTCTCAGCCACTCCATTTTGTTGTGGTGTATATGGGCAGCTTGTTTGATGAATAATCCCATGCTTTGCTAGGTGGTGTTTGAAAGAATGGCTTGTATATTCTCCACCATTATCAGACCTGAAAATCTTTATCTTGGAATTGAAATGGTTAGTTACATAGTTTTGGAAGTTGATAAACGCTTCTAACACTCTATCTTTGCTTTGAATCAAGGTGAGCCAAGTATATTTTGATTTTTCATCTATGAAAGTAACAAAGTGCTTATGGTTTTCTCTAGAAGCACAAGGTGCTGTCCACACATCAGAGTGAACAAGATCAAAGCAATTCTCATAGATAGTCCGAGACCTAGGAAAAACAGATTTGCAGTGTTTACCAAGAATACATGCCTCACAATTTTCATTTTTAAAAGATAGATTAGGTAACATCAATCCTAAGGCACGAGAATGAGGGTGACCCAGTCTAGCATGCCATAACACATCACTAGCTAAAACAGAAGCAGAATTAAAAGCACAAGTGAAATCTGATCTAAGCTTGGTGTCTTTGAGCACATACAACTCTCCATTGCTCATACCTTTTCCCAGCATCTTACTGGTCTTAATATCCTGAAAGCACACATCATTAGGACTGAAAATAACCTTGCAATTCAGATCATTAGTGGCTCTTTTAACAGATAATAAGTTAGATGTGAAAGTAGGCATGTAAAAAGCTTGAGACTCTTTATTAAACAGATTCAGATTTCCTATTCCCTCAATAGGTATTCTATCACCAGTTGCAATCACTACACTACCTAGAGCTGGTTTGACATCACTAATGAGTTTAACATCCCTAATCATATGGTGAGATGCTCCTGAGTCAATTATCAAAGGTCTAGTAGTTGGTGATGCAGTGTGAATAGAATTTAAAGCATTAACACTAGTGTTACCAGAATTTGCATTGAGAGCCTTTATGAGGGCCTCAATGTCTGACTTGCGGATGAAGGCATCATCATTAGGAGGTTGAGGGATGGCCTGAGAGGTAGACCCAACCGCATGTGTTGTTGAGATCATGGCTCTCCCATCTTCTCCAATGCGCATAGAGACATTGGCTGACTGTGTGTCTTGAGCTCTTGCTTCATGAGCCCTGGTCTGATTGAACTTAGGCGGCCTAAGATGGGGGTGTAGAATCCAGCAGTTGTTCTTTGAGTGACCTTGCTTCTTGCAATGCTCACAAGTCATGCGCTTATCCCCTCCTGGCTTAAAGTAAGCTTTGTTTGCTGAGGCAGTCTCCATCTTCTCAGCTTTGCTGGCCATAGATAGTTCTCCTTTACCACCAAACAGCCCATCAGATCCTTGTTCTTTCTGTAGTTGAGCACACACATCATCCAGACTGGGCAGATCCTTAGCTCTTAAGATATGTTTAATAACATCATTAAAAGTAGGATTAAGAGTCAGAAGCAACCCAAATACTTTGTCTTGCTCACGCCTTTCATTTAGGATTGTGGGATCAGTGGTGTTTGGCCTCAGCATCTCAAGCTCAGCCCACAATGCTCTGAATTTCCCAAAGTGCTTGTTGAAATCCATATCCTCCTGATGCAAGTTGTTGATGGCTCTTTTTACTTCAAACACTCTGCTGAGGTTTGAAGTGTTACCATATACCTTTTGTAAGGTATCCCATAACTCCTTTGCTGTCTCACAGTAGGAGTATGCCTCCATGATGTGGGTATCAAGAGAGCTTTGCAATCCGGACAGCACCATGAAATCCTCTTGAATCCATTTGCCTTCATCCATCACTACAACCTCCTTGCCATCTTCTCCTTGGGTGATTTGCTTTGGTGCCTCACTGGAAGTGATGTGCTCCCATAAACCTCGACCCCCAAGGGCTGTCTTGGCCAATCTTGACCAGAGTAGATAGTTAAGACCTTTCAGAGTAACCGGAATAATCACCATCTTGTGTTGCTCCATCTTTTACTTCCAAAGGTTTAAGAAGAAATCATCCAGAACTGTTTTTCTTACTTGCTGGATGAATGAAATTATGAGGTGAAAAAGAGAAAATAAACCGAACAAATGAAAGAGAAAGCTTAGAGAAGTAGATTTGCGGAAGAAAATTGGTGTTTAGGAGCTTGAATGCTCTGATACCATGTAAGAAAATGAAGAACAAGCTTAAGAACAGAGAGAGAGAGAGAGAGAGTTGAATCCGTGAGAGAGAGAGAGAGAGAGTGATTTTCGTGTGCAAGAGAGAGAGAGTAAGAAGGAACTCTTTTCCTTAATTTTCAAATGCTTACAAGAGGATTATTAATAGCCTAAGGCTTAACTTAATGGGGAACAAGACAGAAAATAAAGTGGAGACAAAGGTAAAAGTGTGTTTGGTCTCCAACAGCTAGATTCTCATTTGAATTTGAATTCAAATGCAAATCTGATCTTCAAGACTGTTCAAGACCGTTTCCTTGTCATTGGGAGAGTTCCCACACGTGCTTATACTTAGGCAGATCAGATGCTTGCCTTAGACTCCAAGTTAGGTCACTCAGAAGTTCTACTTGTCTTGCAAGTCACGTTTGAAGACTAGGTTGTACAGAGAGACTTGTTCTTCAAGTTAACAACCAGTTAACTCAACTGCGGCTTAATTCAAATTCATATGTTTCCCTCTAGCTTCTTATCTCAACAACCAGATGTTAATCTGATCTTTATTTCATCCTTTTTATGTCTGTGTCAATACAAAACACTTAAAAGTGGTCAAAAAGTCTTAGTCTTCATTTCTGTTTCCTAAGTTCCTAGTTTTCTACATCATTTCTAGCTTTCTACATTCTTGTAAGACTATATAAGGATGCTGCACGACCTCAATAAGATCATTCACCTTTTTGTTTAAAAAAACCTATTACAAACTGTGAATCCCTTGTTCAGCTTCTGAACATTGTATGCTTAGGAGTTAATTCTCTGCAAAGCACTTTGTCTTTAGATCATTGTTTGTGTGGGTAAACTGCACGATCTACTGACACTTCTACACAAGTTCTGGTCAGTCCATAGATCAGTTTTGAAGAACCATTCATTCATTCCATCCACCATCAGTTCGAGTCTAACCCATTCAAAGCAACCTGCGTGTGTTAGTAAACACCAGAAGTGACCATTCAAATCACCCTCAAGATCAGTCAGGGAAATAAAACCAGAAGGTTTGCATCAACCAGGAGCTCAACACCTAACCAGGCTGCGCTTCTTCAACCGATCCACCTTTGGTTTCTGCTCCAATGCCTTACACCACACTTCTTCTTGCGTGTCCCATGAACCAGAATCTCAACACCTAACCAGGCTGCGCTTCTTCAACCGGTTTCACACACAAAACATCTCTCCATGGTCAGGAATATACAGACTCTGTAGGCTCTGAACTCATGGGCCTTTTTCTCCATGGACAGGAATATGCATCTTGTGCAGGCTCTGAACAACATGGGCAAAGTCTTCTTCTTTGTCTTGATTTGATGATTGACAGAGACAACACTTCTGTACCTGAAACATCACTCAAACTCCAGCAAGAATCAGACCACACACACTAGGATCAGACCTTGGTAACTTACCAATCCTGATCCCAATGCTTCAAGAAAATGCAATGGACAGAATCTAAACAACTCATTCAGTTCAAATCCATGCAACCAATTTGAAAGATTTAATAAACTCTGGTTGTGTAAGTGAGAGGAACCCCAATGGGGAAGATGAGAGCTTTACAAGGTCGGATGAGAGTGAGACTGATGAGAGAGAGAGTAAACGAGAGAGTATAGAGTTTAGGGAGACTAGAGAGAGATTAGAGAGAGACTAAGAGATTTGTGAAGAGAAAGGGGAGAACCCCTTGTTCTGCTTATCATTCATACTCGACATTACAGTGTTTAAATAGAGCAAAGACAATACATTAGGGTTTACAAGGTTTGAAATGAGTGAACCAGAAGCTCTACACGTTCTGGATACAGCCTGGCTGGTCAAGGGTGAACTTGGCTGAGAATAGGCCACCAAGGTCCATGTATCTGTCCAGTCAACCGTCCAGGTTCATAGTCCAAGCTTCCCTTCCTTTCCAGCCTGTAAAGGTGTAAACCTTATCCACAAACGGTCACAGCAAGCAGCATCTCGCAGATGCCTTCCTAGATGCCATTCTGATCCCATCTTCTTCTCCAAACCATCCGAGACTCTTTCTTCACCATTGGAGCTTCTTTGTGACTTGGGATGCAAGGTAAGTCCTAGGGTTGTACGGATTTAGGGTTTGGTCCGTACAAATTGACCCGGTTTTTGCACAAACCTAAAATAACTTCAAATGGTCGAGAATAAAGTTTTCCGGGTTGGCTCGTCCGTACAGGCCGTACAGTCCGTACGGCCGTACAGTATGGACGACCCGAACTTTGCACATCGACCCATTTGATCCCAAACTTCTCCCAAGCCTTCTTCCTTCATTGTAAACCCTTCCTGAACCTCTTTCTGGCTCAGCATTGCCTTCTGGACCCTCCTTAAGTCTTGACAGAACTTCTAAGAGGTTTGGTCCTTTCTTTGCTCATAACCTTTAGTGATTGATTTATCACTTCAGGTTTAACACTCCCCCTCAAGCTTGACTCTATAGATCCTGAGTCAAGCTTGGAACCCTGAAGTCACTCCTCATTAAAAACCTTATGAGTGAAAACCTATTGACATGAATAAAAGATGGAGACAAAGAGAAGAGATGCATTTGGGCGAGTTGGAATGGTTTGGTCCGTACAGACTTGGAAAACAAGTCATTCCGTACAAGACTTGACTTCCAAGCAAACAAGTGACCTAACTTGGGTTGGAAGGCAAGGAAGTGTTTAAACTCGACAAAAAGAGAGTCAAGAGGTCAAGAGAGACGTTGGAGACTTCTGGAAGCAAGTGGATTCAAAAATGGATCAGATCTCATGTTCTACTTTGTATTGAAATAAATAAAGGGATGACCAGAAGAAGAAGATGGTTGATGATCCAAGGATAAGTTCATCAAGAGAAGCCAATCTGGTTCTGTTTGTACAGACTTGGATCACAAGCAATCTACTATGACCTAACTTGCCTTGGGAGGCAAGGTACTGATGGGAACACGAGCTGAGGGTCTCCAGAAGCTAAGGAAACCGTTGGTAGAGGGTTTGACCAGATTCAAATTCAAATATGGAAGAAAGTCACATGTTAAGCTTAAGGGGGAGCTGTTGCTGGCCTGTCACTTTCACTCATCAGACCTGGTCACTATCTCTCTCCTGTCCCTTTCTCCTCCTCTGGACGTGCCTCCCCTTGGCTGTATCCCCTTTGGCCTCTTCTCATCCCAACAGAATTTTTTTTTTCTATTTCCTTGTTTTAGTAATTGTTTATTGTAAGTGATTGTCTATTTAAAGACCTTCACCCTCTCTTGTAACACTTACCAGAATCAATAGACAAGTCTCTCTCTATCTAAGCTCGTGGCTCTCTCTCTCTTGCTTGTGTCTAAACAATATTCACAATGTAGGGAGTTAAGCATTATGGTTTAGAGGCTGCCTTAGCTCTTTCTCTCTTAAGGCAGCCTAATACTTCTCAAACTCACTCTAAACTCTTCTTTATCTATTGTCTAAACTCTAGCTTACTGATTCTAAATCCCATTCATTTAAGTACACAAACTCTAAGTGTTGTGTTACTTCTCAAGGATTAGATTCATACTAGATAGTTTCTGCTTCATATAACCAGTTTACTGTCTAGGATTCTTGGTTATATAGTAAGCTGTATATGAGAATTCAACCACAAGTTGGTTGTCTCTTCCTTTGTATGGTGAGTTCCTGTTGCTTGGTTGAAGGGGATTCAGTCACTAGTTGAATGAATCACTCCTTACATGAGACAAACACTCATGAATTCCTACATGGTATCAGAGCTTTGTTGCTCTTCTTTGGGAATAAACTCACCTCTTTTATCTCTGTTTTGTTTAAATATATCCTTTCTCTCCCACTCTGATATTGTGTTAGCTTGGTCAGTACTTGTTAGTATCCTGAATCAAGCTTGAGGAAGAGAAAGATTTCAAAAATGCTTCACCATTATGCTTTATTCATTGGATAATAGCTTTCTCTTAATGGAGCATCTCTTTGACCAGTGGACAAACTGTTTTGATCCATTGGATTCATTGTTGTCTAAGCCACAGAAAACACTTGTTCTTGTGTTATTCTGTTGGTTCTTTTGTTGCAAGCCCTGGAAAACATCTGTTCATGAGTTATTCCAGTGGGACATGTCTATGATCAGTGAGAAAATTAATTGTTCAATGTTCCATTGTGTTTCAGCTAATAAAGCACCAAACTCTTGATGAGTATTGGATGCTCCTGGCTGTTTATGCTTCCGCAAAACTCAAGAAAACAGAGCAAAACTCTGTCCATTAGAACTCTTGAGCAATTCTCTATTCTATATTCTCTACTCTCTCATTCTCTAATTCTCCAGGTTACTTATTCTCCATCATTCTTCCATTCTCTGGCTACTAATACTCTGGTTACATCATTCTCTACTCTCTACTTATACTCTGGTTACTTATACTCTCTGGTTACTTAAATCTCTATTCTCACAATCTTGTTTAGAATCTGCCTAAGGGTGTTAAACTGTGTTGAAAAAATTGTCTTACTTCTGCCCTTAGGAAAATTAATTGTCGTGTTGCCTGAATGCTTAGTCTTGATGATTGGGATTCAGAGAGTGTTTCTGGGATAGAATCATGAAGATATTTGTCCATTTCTTGCTGTACTTGTTCTAAATGTGTTTTAAAGATCAGATTTGGTGAAAACCATGTTCTGGTCTCTTGTTTGTCTACTGATGCCTGTGTCTAGTTATTTGTTTCACAGGTTGCCCATGTTGTTCAGAGCCTACACATGATGTATATTCCTGACCATGGAGATTGCCCACTGCCCATCAACACTTTGGACACTGATTGTGTCCATTAACTTCCAATATGGTTGAGAGGACGAATGGAGCAGTGGAGAGATTTCTTAAAAGTGACTTACCTGGTGCCAAGAGGGTGACAGGATGTACACACAAGAGAAAAGGCCACAATTCAATCCAAGAGGGCTGTGGCAATTCAAGCCAAGAGGGCTGTGGTCTCAAGGAATTGGTGATCATCACTGGCTCTCATCTTCCAAGCTTGACCACATACTCTCATTCTCAGGTCAAGCTTGAGGAGGGGTCTTAAAATGAGAAGCCAATGTCCATTCTTCAGAAACTTATGCAAGGGAAGTACCTAAATCTATACTCATTCTTATGATTGATAGGTTTCTCCCTTGAGAATTGATGCATGTGTTTGTGCATTGTTTGAATTAGGTACCTATTGAGCTCATGAACAAGGTAGACTTGGACTCAACCCATGATGAAGGCAAGAAGCCAAAAGAAAGGGGGAGACAAACTCTTACCACAAGAAGAAGCTCAAAGGTGTGATGAGTGTGAAGCAAGGAAGGTATTGGTGCCTACTTGCCATTGAAGAAAGGCCATGATCCAGAGTCCAAGGAGTCCATGAAAATAATCTTAAGCTCCTTAGGCTCACTGGCCAATCCCTAGGCTGAGGGTAGTTGCACTCTTTTTCCCTAAGTGATG